>MU225686.1:598315-611567 GCA_018584345.1 Thuja plicata | reverse complement strand
GGGTGTCTAAATACTCAAGCTCCTCTAAAGTATCATGATCAAAGGGTGTATTCTCTCTCCAAGCAATGGGTATGAGACAATCTGAAGCAGGATCCTCTAGGAATGGAGAGAGATTAGGGTCTCCATATATCTCCTAAAGATATGTCCAATGTGGGTGAGGAAAATAAATTTCTGATATAGCCAACACAGTGTCATGGTCAACACTAGACACTATAAGTCCTACTATGTGATCTCTAATAATATCCCATACTAATTTTCCCTCTGAAGTGGCTAGTTCAGGTATGAGATCATACAAATGAGGCAAAATATCAAGTCACCTACAATGTGTAAGTATAACCTTTTCCCATGACTTATTATTACCCCGTTCCAAAATAACAACTGAAGGGTGAGCAGAAAAACCCATGATAACTCTTCTAAATGAAAAACAAACTAAGAAATCTGAACTTGCTGCATTTAGATCAAAACTTGGTGCAAGGAGGAGGGAAGCGGAAGCTGAAACTTTGACACTAAAAATAGGTACTCAAATGACCAAATATGCATACAAAACTAGCATCATCATCTCTGGCTTGGAAAGAGCTTTTCGACGATATTTTATTTTTCAAAAATGGACACCGTATGCAAAAGATATGGCCAAAACACTAAAGGCTGCCTTTTTTAAAGTGTCAAAACTGTGTGACGGTTTCATGAATGTCAAATTTAATCATGATCTGTGACCTGCGGCCACTGACATCACTGCTGCATATGCGTACCTTGCTACACATGAGAGTACTTTTGGAAAGGTAGGCACCTTTTCCTTTGTTTGTAAAAGGATTTAAAAAAAAAAAACATTTGGAAACATGGGTTTTTTTATTTAAAAACTTTGTTAAAACAAAATTTGTTTTTTTTTCTAATTTTTTATTTTATTTTATTTTATTTTTTCACCTTGAAATTTGAGCTGTATGGCCTAGGAGAGAGAAAAATTTTCCTAGAGGCTGCTGTGGCAAAAAATGACAAAATTTATATAAAAATTAACTCTCCCGAGCCTTCTGAGCACAATGGTGGCATCCGTTTTTGCTCAAAGAGCTCAATAAAAAAAGTGTCCCTTCCAAAATGAAGAAGAAACCCTATAAAAGCTGTGGTTTTTGACCTCAAATTATTTCTTCACAAACCCCAGACCAGGCAGCAGCAGTGTGGCTTTGATACCATGTAGGATTTGAGAAATACAAATCCATAGAATGCCAAGAATACCTGCATGCAAATAACCTGTTACAAGAGAGAAGCAGAAGGAGAAAAAAAGAAGAACTCACAAGTTTCTCAAATGTAAGAGCAAAATTATAATCTGAATTAATGAAAAAAGAATTACAAGTTTCAACCTATAAAGGTGAACAAAACCCTAAAGCCTAAGAAAGCTAGGTTGCACATTAATAATTAATAAAAGAATTAATTATTAATGCACCTAAGAGAAAGATTAAGCAATAAAGAATAATAAATTAACTAATTAAATCAAAATGATTTAATTAATAAGGAAACTAATGATTACTCTAACAAAATAAAATTAAATGGAAATGAAAATAAGTACTCCAAACCCTTAATATATCTGGATTGACATGTTGAAGTATGCTCATAGTTGGAGCACACTCAGCGGCTCCCAGGGGAATATCTCCCTTGACATAGAATCAATGTACTTTACTACATCTGGATTTACTTTTTGAATCTTTCTCATACTTGGAGCACACTCAGCAGTTCCTGGAGTGATTTGAAAACGGGGTTGCTCAGTGTGATAATGTTGCATCTTTACCACTTTATTTTTTCTATTTTTTTGGCTTCACAAACATTATAGTGAAATGGTTCTCTAATTCAAATTTGTATTTAGAAGATTTCTCAATTTTCACTGAATCAATATTTCTCCTCGATCATGAAATGGACATCTTTTATGAAATTTTATGATTTATGTGTGCTTCATCTTTCCCTTTCTACTGAACCAGTTAATATCATGTGGTGGTTGTAAGTTGAGCTTAGAATGAAAGCATCATAATTTTGGTATTTCATTTACTTTGTGCTTCACTTATAGTATTATTCTTGGATCTGCAGATCTTCAGGATGACAAACAATTTTTTGTTGACCACTCTGGTGCTGTGCCAATAACTACAGCTCAAGTATGTGAATTATCCAAAGAATTTTGAAGTCAAATTTACTAGTCCAAAATAACACAATTCATATTGCATGAATTTTTAGGTAGCTTGAGTTTCATGATACTCTGATTTTATCTTTCTCTATAATAATAGCCATATTATATCAATGGAGGAAATTTTTCACTTAATTTTCTACTTAAATTTAAGAAGAGATGGTTTGTTGTCAATTGGCATTGAATCATACTCCCTTTTCCAGCACAAATTGAAACTTATTTCTAAAAATGAGAAAATAGAATTAAAATAACTTTTTTATCATCACTGTAAAGTCTATGCACATATTTTTTAAGTATTGTGGGCATTTCCAAACTCAAACCATGGTAAGAAACCATGTTTCTGCCCATGTTTTCCCAATTAAGGATCTTTATTATCTAGTCTATTCCATTTTATACTAATGTAAAAGTCTATTAATTCAGGGATCCTTATATTTTTTTATTCTTATACACATGTATAAATTCAATAAAATAATCCTTTGTTATTTTCTTCTAAGAAATTACTAATCAATATCTCATGTTCATCATGCATGTATAGTCAGCTAGAAAACTTTGGACACCTAGAGGTCCGCTATCATTGAGACTGTCATCACTTATTTGCTGGGTGTAAAGAAATAAAAATATGGATATAAAGCAGATGCATGCCAGCATATTATCCACCAAACCTTCCATCTTTCTGAAATATTTTCTTCATTTGTTTTTTGTTATCAGCTACATTTCTAGGTTCTGCACAAATCCTGGCCAGATCTAAACTGGTCCATACTAGGTTCTGTTCATGAATCAGGGTCTGGCCCCTCTTTTCAAGTGATGTTCTATTAAGGGTAGTGAAAGAAGTAAATTTCTTTAACCTTCTTGTCGGTGGGGTGTTTGCAAATACCATGGTTATGTTAGCCTCGAAAAGCATAATCTATTGCTGATGTATTTAGATTTTTTCCTTCTAACATCCTTTCAACTGTCTTAAGTGTGAGGACCATTCTAATTAATCTAAAATAATGGGTAACTATGGCTTAAATGGTTCCTATAATAAACTTTTGGATATGGCATCTGTGAATACACTGTTAGATTAATCAAATAAATAAGCAGTAGTGGGTTAAAGACTAATTGAATGTTATAATTATTAATCAAATGATGACAATGAAACATTTGTACAATTCTCCCTTTCTTCTTCCTCTACATGTGTGATCTCCTCATTAATGCCCATTTATGCACTATCAGCTTCAATAATATTTCTATACCATTCTTGAAGCCATACATGATTATCACTACTTTCATTTGATTTATTCAATTTTGCTTGATATCATCCTCATATTTGGTCAATCCCCCCCCCCCTCTCTGCTATTGTAAGTTTCTTCTTTGGCTTGTAAATCCTTAATCATTTCTCTTTTGAGAATTGGTGATTATAGCTTGTGTTTTGTGGCTTTTAACTTGGGCCAAACTTGTGTTTTGGCCCTTGGGGTTTTCAGCTAGGTAGCGTTACCTTTTTAATGAATTTAATCATTTAAAGCACTGGATATAAAATAAATGCACTCATAGTCTATTTGTTATCTTTGTTCTAAGTCCAAACATTGTAACCTTCACAGAAACATTTTTCAAGAGTAGTTTATCTAGTTCATGCTCCACAAGGATAAGTGCATGGATAACTACACTGTCTTATGAAATCCCCTAAAATTTGAAACACATATTCAATCCACAACTTGTGCAAAAGGGCATCAGGCAGATCCATATAGGGGCTTCAGATGACATTTTCTTTCTAGACTTGAAGACTATTAGGTCAATGGTTCATGAATAGGTCTACATTTCATTTCTAAATAAATAGGGACTTCTTCTTTACATCTTCTCTCTTATTAGAGTTAATAGTGAAGATCACAATGAGGCATCCTACTAAGCACAGGTGTATCTTGTAATCTTTGTGTTTCCTAGTTGTTTACCTGAGAATATATGGATTAAACTAATAAATAGTTGAATGCCCACAAATTTGCAAATAAACCTCCACCCACTGGATCAAGTTCAACATTATAAAATTGCCTCAAGACTAGTTGTATCACATATAGCAACCAAGTCATCCAAGCAGGTACTAAACCCTTCTTGGGATAGCCATTCAATCAAACAACATTCAACTATGTCCATACTCTTGACAGCAGTCTTTGGACCTTTGAGTGGAGCAATAGAATTGAACATCTCTGAGAGTGTTTTCAATTTCATTTGGCTACCAGTGAGGGATATTATTTCACTATTATTTGTGGACAATTCTTTCTCACTGCAATTGAAATTAGGTGGTATAGCCATCTAAAGAAACTGGTTTACTATCTAAAATGGCCCTCCCTCATGCACCTTAAATATTGCTGGCCTAGGCAAAAAACCTGAAATCCACATGGATAACTGATACATAATAGTTTTATTTATAAGGTAAATTAATGCAAGGTAAAAGATTTGCAGCAAGAGCACTATCAATTGTCAAAGCAAAATTTGCATCTCCATAGTGATATTTAAATAGTTGTTGATCCACACTTAACAGTACAGAAACATTGGCTCAAGTTTGAAGAGATTTTAGATAAAAAAACATGAAGGCAGTCACCATCAAAATCCGCACCAAAATCTCTTGAATCTTGAGCTGAGCTTTTTGTACTGTTAAGTGTGGATCAACAACTATTTAACTCTCACTGTGGAGACACAAGTTTTTCTCTTATAGTTGATACTGCTCTTACTGGAAATCTTTTACCTTGCATTTATTTCCCTTATAAATAAAACTACCATGTATCAGTTATCCATGTGGACTTTAGGTTGTTTGCCTGGCCAACAATATTTAAGGTGCATGAGGGAGGGCCATTTTGGACAGTAAACTAGTTTCTTCAGATGGCTATAACACTTGATTTCAATTGCATGCTAAGAAAGAATTTTCCATAAATAATAGTGAAATAATATCCGCCAATACTACCTGAATCAGCTAGTCAAACTTTCAACACACATTTGTCTAACTTTTGACATAAAATGGTCTATCTATTGACCAGTCTGTGTCAAAATTTAGTGTCATAGGTTTGGCATCCTTGTCAGATAGGTCAAACATTTTGACAGACATTGGTCTAACATTTGACACAAAATAATCTATCTATCAACCATTCTGTGTCAAAATTTAGTGTCATGGGTTTGGCATCCTAGTCGAATAGATCAAAATTTTTGACAAACATTGGTCTAACGTTTGACAAAAAATAATCTATCTATCGACCATTCTGTGTCAAAATTTAGTGTCGTGGTTTGGCATCCTGGTCGTATAGGTCAAACATTTTGACAAACATTAGTCTAAAGTTTGACAAATAGACTTGTCATTTGCATATATTAATGTCAACCAGGTGTGGTTTAGAACATTAGACCTTAAGTACATTGTGTCAAATGTTCGATTAGAAAAAATAGCGACAAAATCATTTGTGGATCATTCGACCAGTATTAGTAGAAAATTTGACAAAATAAAGGTTAAAAATTCACCTCAAATGCATAAGTGTTTGAAAACTAGTTCATTTATGACATCTATGGATGTCAATTCTAGGGCATCCCACCTAAGTTCACCTATCAACTTCTCTTCTAGATCTTCCCAAACACGTAATCAAACCACAACACTTCTTTTATATCATAATCTACTTCTAGAGTAATATTGAACAAGCCCATAGTATACATTATTTTTAAGTTCAATCTTTTGTACCACCTTATTCTCGCCTCCTTTTCATCATTATAATCTTCCTAGTAGTCCTCCATGTATGGGACAAGCATGTTGTTTTTGATAATGGAATTGTGCATTTTATTTAGTAGATCAATTGCTTCTCTAGAAAATTCAAAATATTGCAAGTGGCATGTCACTAACTGATATTCCTCTTGAGCATCCCTTAACCCTTGTGTCATTTAATTGATTAAAATTTTGTGTTCCCATTTTGATGACCAAAGATGGGGTGTGTTGTTAAACCTCACAACACTGCCAAATCACATGTTTTTGTCATCAAGTTTTGAGAACCCACATTTGTATGGTTCACCACTTAATGTTTTATTAGAGAAGTGGTGTTGTTTGTGTTCCAACCAAGGTTCAAACCCCCTTTATCCCATTGTCATTGCAAACTTGTGCCTTTGTTGATCCTAATGTGCTCATTGGTTTAAGCCTCAACTTTGTTAAATAGATGTGGGGTACCCCATTTGTGGTCACACCTATTCACAGCTCAAGGTTAAAAGTGTTTCATGTCACACCAAAGGACATGTTGTGCCAATGCCATTGGTCACTTTCAAAAGTTTACCATACACTTAAAAAAGAAACACCACGTTCATAGAAATCATTTTTCTTTTCTTCATTATAGATTAATTAATTCAATTGATACAACAAGTAAATGATTAAATGATTTTTTCTAGTGTTTAATTAAAATTCTTAGAGGATAAGAATAGAATAAAATACATGAAGTTACTTATAAAGGAAATAATTTATTTACTAGAAGTCTCATTACTTTATTTATTATTATTCAATAATAAAGTTAATTTTTTATTTATTATTATTTTCCAATATAAGTTTTTTTTTGGTAAAAATGTATACTCATTTTATTAATTACAAAAAAGTATACATCAAACCCAGTTCATGCGAAGAAGGAAAGAACTGGGTAAAGTAAACCTCCTATTGTAGCTCCAGATGCAAAAAAATCTAAGACCTAAGACACCAACCAAATTTTTCTTAATTAAGAAGGGTGAGAAAGTATGGGAGTTCAAAATAAAATTAAGTGACAAATTAAGTTTCTTTAATTTAGGTTTCTCAAATAACAACAAACCTTAAGGGTAAGGCAAGGTCTTTCAGACAAGATTTGTTAGAAAATACAAATTTAACTTGGTAAGGTTAAACTTAAATTTTTTAGTTTTCAATATTTTAAAAGTTCTATTTTTTTTCTAAGTCAAAATTAATAGCTTTCAAATTTAGAAAGAAAGGAGATGATAATAATAATAAAATTTAACACTCTTCTTTTTGGGAAAGCCATCATTATGGAAGCATCAGTTATCAAAAAAATCATTGATGAATATGTCATGGCCTCAGGTCAACTAATTAACCCAGCTAAATTTAAGGTTTTCTTCTTAAATGTTACTCCTTTAGTTCAACAATGTCTTCTCAACTTTTGGGGTTTCTCTTTGGGGAATTTCCTTGCTGATATCTTGGAATTCCCTTTTTCTAGGGCTCTAAAAAATATCACTTTTCACATAAGGTCATTTCAACAATTTCTCAGCGGATTCTTTCTAGGAAGCATAAATGGTTGACCCTATCTATTAAAATACTCATAATTAAATCAGTTTTGAATGCCATTCCTACTTATCTTATGTCATTTTTGCATATGCCTAATAAATCGATTCAAAAATTGTAATCCATCTTGAAGGATTTCCTCTGGGAAGATATTGTATCTAAGAAAACAAAATTACCCCTCCTTGCTTGGAGTAAGGTTTGCACTCCTAAATTCATCCAAGGTGCTGACATCAGGGATTTACCTTTGCATAAAAAAGCATTGGGGGCTAAACTACTTCGGAAATTGTATCGCAACCTAGATTCTAAGTGGGCCAAACTTATGAAATCAAAATACCTTTATTCTGTTGAAAGGAAAAGGATCATTACAACTTTAGTTTTACCTCAATGATTAGACATGTTAAATTTCATGGTTTCTTGTCGAGACCTCATCCTTCATCCCTTTCTTGGTTGATTCATTATGGCTCAAATACTTAGTTTTGGAAGGATTCCTAGAATGGAAATGCACCTTAGTCTCATATCTGATATTGGCACCCTCTAAACAATCATCTTTAAAATGTTTGGGGTGACCAAGTATGTCATTATTTAGATATTCAGGATGGTCTTACAGGATGAATATATCTTTCTGAGTTTAGAGATATTTCAGATCTAGCAGCAGAAATCCATAAAGAAATCACCTCCCGAGTTATCTTACTCTCTCCCATTGAGGATGAACTCATTTGGTTGGGGTATAGGTTGTACTTATTCCTTAAAAATTTGACATTTTTTCCAAACATTTGAATTCGACCATTGTTTCAGAGAAGTAAACACATTGGCATATTTTCTGGCAAATAAAGCTATTGATGGTCAGTTCCCACTTTAAGAAGTGGATATGAATTCTTTGTCACATTTGATATAATCTTGATGCTACTCTTTGAAGCTAACTTACCATGTTGATTTATCATATTCTCAACTATTCTTTTTTACCTCCCATGTATGTTACACATTATGGTTTTTGGGGTTCTCCATCTTGAGCTTTTCATCAGCTTGATTCAATGTTATATCAATTGGATTAATTTGGAGTAGAAAGGTGTTTATTTATGTCTTTGTATACACGTGATTCATATTTTCTTCTTGCCTCATGGATTTATATGTATGGATGGAATTTTTTAATTGGAATGGCTCTATCCACCTTGATTAACAACTCCATATATTTATTGATGGTCAATTCAGGGCCTTTTCACAAGTCTCATTTATTCACATGGATCTATATACCATTTATGTTTCACTGAAATGATGTTGATCAATACTAGCTTTTTGTATAGCTATCCTATTGATATGACCATGAGGTTTGAATGATTTGGTTATGGTTTGCTACGCTTATCATTTTATTCTTTTGCATAGACAATATTTTTCATGCAGTAGTAAAGGTTATACTTGGACATGTTATTTTACAAAAAATTATACATTAGATTGATCAATCCAATGCTGTAGTATCTAATTCTTATATATTTGTAGATGCACAGAGAAATTTTTCATTCTTTACTCACTCCAGTGGCCCTTTGGCTGTGCAGTATGGATGTGTGTGTTTGGTTATGAGAATGTACCTATTAAGTGCCTGACACAGTTTGACAAATGGGGCAGTGAATTGGAAATTTTATCATACGTAATACTCTATTTTGTAAGTCACATTATATTATATAATATTGTTTCACTTATCTATTGTCTTCTTTGAGGTTGACTCAATGGGATTTTTGGGAAGCATATGTGTAAGCA
Organism: Thuja plicata; assembly: GCA_018584345.1. Classification (NCBI taxonomy): domain Eukaryota; kingdom Viridiplantae; phylum Streptophyta; class Pinopsida; order Cupressales; family Cupressaceae; genus Thuja; species Thuja plicata. The sequence goes on along the minus strand of MU225686.1, from coordinate 602,400 downwards.
CAATGGTTGTTTTTGTGCTTGTTATACACTGAATTTGCACCTCTGATCTCAAGCTCTCTTGGTCTTGATAATCCAGTATAACAAGGGAATCATCCCCAGGTTGTGGGACCTATGCTAACTGAGATGAGACCTCCAGGTTCTAGGCTGGTTCCTCTTGGATAATCACCTTAATTTGCTTCTTAAACAAGAAATTAAAAATTTTGAGGGAAAGGGATAGAAGGAGTGCTTGAAAGGGAAATGACTGAAAGCAAACTACCTACTAGGTGATGCACCAAAATTGGCATGAAAACATAACACACACAGGATAAACCCCTAGGTCAACTAACTCTGAATTGTAAGTAAAACACAAGTCCCCTGTATAGGCATGCATAAATATTTCATAACCAGGTCATGAGTAAACCAGTTAAAAGGAAAGACTTCTTCATAGTTAACAGTTTTAAACGGTAAAACACTAGTTACAACCTGCAAGCAGACATACTCTTCTGCAAGTAGATGCTGTGAAAGGACTAATTAAGAGGAACAAAACCATTCACAGTTAACCCATCAACCATCAAGACACATACAGACAAGCAGAAAAGAGACAAGGTTGACACAATCCAACAAATTGAAACACAAATTGAAACTCTGCATATTACTCCTCACAGTGAGTTACAGACTGATGTACAAAATATACTAAGGACAGAAAAATTGCCACAAAGCATGCCTCCTACATAATCAGAACTCTTGGGTTACAAAATCTCTTTATCTCTGTCAAGAACTTAGAAAAGTTACAGAACAACAAGAATGAAAAGAAGAAGAACCGACCCTTGCAATTGCAACTTTTCTGCTATATATAGGGCTCAGACCATCTTGGGATCCCTTAGGATGCAACAAGCTTCGGATGGTCATGGAAAACCCTAACCCTAAAACATAGGAGAGAGGAAAAGAGAGAGAGAAGGCAGTCGAGAATGACCGAGTCAAAACAGATATTCATGGATATTTTCCTGACCTTCTCGATCTGGCAACTGGAAATCAGATTTGGTAGACGGTGGCTAGTAACATTTATGTTTACTCTGAGTAGTCATGTACACCTGTTCACCTATATTTCTCTGCAATAACTGTCTCTCTTGTCTGTGAACAGTGCCTAGCCAAGTGTTCACCTTTTTCATCACCCAGGACTTCTTCTCCTTCCTCGTGGCACTTCTAGAAGCTCTTCCATAACTCTGTTCTGCTCGTCGACACGTTGAAACTTCTCTTTTTCACCGATATTGAAACAAATCTATCCAAATCTCGGCTGACTTCTCTGTGCATGATCTCTGCAATTGGAAACCCTCTGATCAATTCTGGAAATCCCTCTACAACTGAGAAAAACATCCCTGAGTTTTGACGACCTCATCTGCATCATAATCGCACAGTCGCAAGCCATGTTTTCTTCCTTCTGAATTTTGCGTGAGTACGCGATGATCTCCTTTATTCATTACATCTTCCGTGATCAAGCAGTCGCAAGCCCCTTTTCATTACATCTATGTTACTCGGCGAGTGAGCGATGAGCTACCCCTTCCTTTGGTTGCAAACCCGCAAGCCATTATCTTTTATCCTTTTTTGCTCAGCGAGTGCGCGATGAGCTCATCTGCTCCTTTGGTCGCTCGGTCGCGAGCTCTTTTTACTTTATCTGAACTGCTCGGCGACTGGGTGACGAGCTACTTTCTTCCTTAGTCGCACACTCGCAAGTCATTTTTTCCTTATGTTACTTGCTCGGCGAGTGAACGACGAGGCCTTTTCTTTTGTCAATCGCTCAGATGCGAGCTGAAAACCCTTTACCTTTATGGAACGGCGACTGAGCGACGAGCATCCATTTTACTCCAGTCGCACACTCGCAGCTTGATCTTTGTTCATCCTTAGTGCTTGGCGACTGCGCGACATCTTCTTTATTTTCTTCAGTCGCACACTCGCAGGTTGAAAACATTACTTTATTATTTACCGCGAGTGCACGACGAGCTCCATTTTCCTATAGTCGCTCACCCGCGAGCTGCCCTCCATTTATCTTGAAACATTGGCGAGTGCGCGACAACATTGAACAATCATTTAGTCACTCAGTCGCGAGCCATCTTCCTTTGATCTCTATGGCTCGGTGATCGCGCAACAACATTCCTCCCCCAGCTCGTCGCAGACCCGCAGACTATTTCCTTTTTATGTGCATTGCTCGGCGACTGAGCGACGAGCCACCCTTTTTTCTCGTCGCGCACTCGCGAGCTGGGAACCCAACATGCAAGAAGGTATCGCGACTACGCGATGACCACCGTTAGATCATCTTCTCCTTACATTGGATGGCTGGCATTTAATCGCTTGAAAACTGAGCATACCCTTAAATTATCCAGCGATCCTGCGACTAAAGGGAAAGAATACTAAGTCTCGAAGTCGCATGATCAATTTCCTCTGTCTCGCGATCACCCGACTGAGGGCACACATCCACCTGCCATATGCCACCTGTCACACAGCCACTGGTTCATCTATTGTACACTAGGGAAGCTGAGTCATCATCATGGTTCTAGCGACAACGCAACCAAAGGCAGCCGCGAAGTCGGGAGACACTTCATCAACTGTTGAATTCTTCACGTGATCAAGCGACTGAGGGCGGGCCCCATTCTTTATGTGACTTGTAACATAGATCTGGCGACCTCATGACCAAAGAACAAATGCTAAGTCGGAGGACGCAGAGGGAATATTCCAACATGTTAAGAGACTACGCGACAAAGCAAAAAAGCTAAGTCGGGAGATAAAAGGGAATATTCGTTGAGGGTCACGCGATCACCCGACTGACTGAGAGGGTCCCACTTGTCACAGGGCTTATGACATGGATCTGGCGATCATGCGACTGAAGAGAGGTAGCCAAGTCAGAAGATGTAAGGGGAATATTCCAATGGGTCATCAGACTACGTGAAAAAGCTTAGGCGTAGAGTCGGGGAAAGAATAGGAATATTCTCTGAGGCTTAAGCGATCAAGCGACTTGGAAAATAAGCACATGCTCTTAGTGATTTAAAAAGGTAATCGCGAAACATAACGACCCAAGGCTTAGGATCTATTACCTCGTTTGCATGAGAGAGACTTAGGGTTTCAGGGGTTCTGAGGGTTTAGAGCAATGTGCACAAGGGTGGAAAAATTGGGCAACAGTGCTTTGACCAGTTAATATTGATATGAATAGGTGCTAATTCTTAATGTAGATAAATGAGTGGGAACATATTTAAAAATTACTGAGAATGCACCTTATTAGTTTCTCAATTCTTTGTTCCAAAGCTACACGTAATGTGGAACTATTTCTTTTATAATGTAATTTATGGTTAAAGCTTTATTTTTTGGCCTCTTATTCTTGAGAACATCTCAATCAATTTATACTTGAGGGAATTTTGGTGGCAACATTGTGGTCTTTTATCTTAAAACATGGATCAGGTTTAGTTGGGCCATCTCCCTCTGGTTGAGTGGTTTAATTTGCTTTTTGTAGGATGACATCGGAACGGAAAATGATTTCTGAGTTTTGTTCGTCTCTGCGTTTTGGTTTAGTATCAAGTGTTATTTTTTCAAGAAATAGCATACAGACCTCAGAAAACAACATTATTTCATCTGTAATATTTCAAGTTTAGTACATTTCTCATATCTTTTCAATTATATTTACATGTCATTTCTATATATATAAATTATAGAATTTAAGGTATCCCTTTCGTTATTCTCCTTTCCAAATAGTTGATTCATTTGTGCATTAACCATTCTCTTGGGTTGATCAACTTGGATCTCCCACTTGTGCATTTGGGAATAGAAAAGGAACATCTTATCTTCTCCTTAATCACAATTGCAATACATAATCAATTCAATTCAATCAAGGTTAAAAGAATCCAAGACAATCTACGTAATTCATTAACACCTTATATTTCAAGATAATCAATTTACAAACAATCTATAAATCAAATCAATCATTTCTATACTTTATTTATTACATTTTAGTAACAACATTCAACATTCTATTTCCATTTTTATATCTTACAATATATATATATATACATATATATATACATATATATATATACATATATATATATACATATATATATGTA
>MU225686.1:549731-559958 GCA_018584345.1 Thuja plicata | reverse complement strand
CTTGAGTTGCACCTATCTTCTGTATATGCGTGTGTATATTCATGATTAGTTATGAGTTGATGATATTAATCCAAAGGTGCCAAACATGTTTCAAGAAGATTGCAAAGTTAGAGTTAAATTGGTGAGGTCGACTTAGTGAAGCATTGCGTCTATTTGGTTTATAATTGTGTGGTTGTAATTATTCTTGCGTGCTTAGTAGAGCTAACAAGGATGTTATGAAGAGTTGTCTTATAGTTCCCATAATCTCATACTATATGGAAGATACTTATAGAAAGTCAAAGGTGACACGCTAAGTCTGAATGACACAAAAAGATAAGAAAGATATACAGAGTAGATTATCAGAGTTGGTTCATTCATCAAGAGACTATGTGAAGAATAAGTGAAAGATTGCAATACACTAGAACTGATCAAGATAGTAGGTCTACTCTACAGTTCATCATTAGATATAGTGCATATCTGTTATTTAGAAGGTTGTATCCTTCACCATCAAGCAGTGAGCTTTTGGATAGTGCGTCCACCACCCCGAACAAGGTTACTTGTAAAAGACTCCTAACAGGGTCTGACCCTTAACTAGGTCACTATAATTATTGAATTGTATTGTATAACTCCTAACAAGGTTGAAATATCTTCTAACAGGGATTAATACAAACAAGTATAGTTTATTGTGGGTGCTAATTCTCACTAGGGTTTTTCCATTTGGTTTCCCCATAATCAAATTATGTGTTGAGTATTGTTTTATCTGATTAAGCATTTACTTTGTTGTATTCTAAAGTTAAAGAAGTAAAAAGAACTGAAGTTACTGATAACTGATTCATCCCTAAAATATTAATATATAGTATCTTAATATATTATCGGTCTCTAAAATATTCTTTGTTAATGATTGGTTTAGGTTTGTTAGAAAAAATAATAGCATGATAGATTCATGGAAGGGCCATTAGCTATCTTTGGCAAACACAATCACTTTTATCAACACCTCTAATTCTATTATTGTAACCTAGACAATATCAATTTATAAAATTTATAGCAAGCTTTCCATGATCACTAAAGATACCTAGAGGATCTTTCTATCTAAAGGCTAAAAGGTCAATTTCAAATGTAGAGTATGGTGAAGTGTGATGATGTATGTAAGCCAAAGGAATATTATGGATTAGACATCAAGAAATGTATGGAGATAGACTAGATTTGGGGCCTAGGTTGGCTTGGATAATTTATGAGGAAATGGAGAAGCTTTGGACGAAATTATTACAAGAAAATCATCTTTAAAGTGACATTGAATTCTATAATACGAAGATCGCCCTCCCTTCGAGATCTAGTTTTTGGAATTTCCTTTGTAGGTGTAGGAATATCATTGTGCATAGGATGAGGTGGTGCATTAGAGATGGCAGAAAGATTTGGTTTTAGAGGCATAGATGGTTGTATTATAGTGCACTAGTTGAGATCCCTTGATAAAGACCATTTATGAGAAAACTTTGAGGATATGGAAAATGATGAGGTTGAAGATTACGTTGAGGAATGAATCCCAAATGACAATGGGAAAATATTGAGGCTCTAATGCGGGAGATAAGGAAGGTGTGTAATGAGATTTAGAATGAGGTTGATAAATGACCTCTATTTGTCCCTTCTAGGGAGGAGAGGTTAATTTGGGGTGATAGGGGAAATGGTTGAGCACTAGTCAAGATCATTTTCAAGCATCTTTTTGGAATAATGATAATTCTAAGTGGGTATTAAGGATCCTATAGTGCAAACAAAGTATTTCTAAAATGAACTCCTTCCTTTAGATCATCTACAAGAGAAGGGTGCTCAAGTGAAATGAAGCAAGACTTCTGGGTTGGGAGCGGTCTTTAGAATGTGTGATAAGTGAAGCCAATCAAGAGGAAAATGCCTACATCATTCTTCACACTAGTTTATCTTTATTTCTTTCTTTAGAATAACTTTATGTATAAATGTAAAATTACATGGGATCTCCCCACTAGCATTCCTTGGCTTTTAGAGTACCAATTCTTGAAGATTTGGAGCCATCTTCCATAATTATTTGGAATGTTAGTCATACAATAATTGTCTAGAATATCCTGATTGAATAAGATAGGATAATTTTTCAAGATAGAAGTAGATTGGTTGAGAGGGTTTGGTATAGGATTAATATCACTATTATTAAAAAAAATAGGAAGATTTAGAAGACAAAAAGTAGGGAAGTATAAATCAATGCGAAGATGATGCAGAATACTTGGCCTCATTGTCTCTGGCTCATTACTTATTAGTTTGTTGATGGTAATAACTTAAAAAAAATATTTTGGTATCTACATGATAAAGGATAAATCAAATTTAATTTTAAAGAAGCTACAAAATGTAATCCTAGAAGGGTTGGCAGGGGAGGGACCTTTTGAGATGATTTTGGTTAGTTGCTTGGTGCTTTTTCCCTTGACTTGGGGATAGATTAAAAAAATAAAGGTAAGGATCTTTCTCTTCTCTGAAGATCATGATTTCTAGGGAAACATAGTGGAGGAAGATTTAGATTGAAGGGGATTATATCCAAATTATAAATTCCATGAAAGGATGGAAATTGGAAAATTCAGGTTTAGAGGATATATTATACATTGTAAAGTGGACGATAAGGGATGTGGAAAAAGTGATCTTTTATCATATCCAATGGTGTTAAAATTGAGCAACATAGTCAATAGCCAATATTAGGGTGTCACTATAATGAGAGGACAACATATGTAATAATCATTGGTGGAGTGAATCCATGTCCCCATTGATTAAGTTTCTATAGAAAGATATTGTAAATACTCCCACTTCGGAGCTCAAAGCGGATCCTTTAGCCATGACACATATTGTGTTAGGAGGTGATTAGTTTTAGTATTTGTTTCATGGTGGTTGTAACTATTTCTGCTTAGCCTTTTCACATTGGTTGAGGATGTTCTTTTTGTATAGTTCATGCTTGCTTCTATATCTTGCAATTATTGTTTTCTATTTATGTCACCCTTGACACCTTATAGTGTCCCTAGATTTCTTTCTTTGTTATGGTTTCTGGACCTAAACCATAATATATTTACCAAAAAAAATTTACAATTTAGAAACTTCAAAAACTAGTATATAAAATTTAGAAAAATGAACTTAAAAGAAGAAAAAATTTTAATTGGCTAAAATAATTTCGTAAGTTTAAAAATAAAATTATCAATTATGGTTAAATAATGTGATTAGATAATTTATATTTCTTGTGATTGTGATATAATCCAAAGATAGTGAATTTTCCCTTAACACGTGTCTAGCCATAGTGGATTGATAAAACTTACATATAAACTATATAAAACTATAGTTTTATGACAAAATAAAAATGCTAGACTCTAATGGTTGAAATTATTATTTTTAATCAGAAGATAACTTTAAATTGATGTAATAATACTAGCCTTAAGACAAGTACTAATAAAACGGCAATATTCAAAATGTCACCTACCTCCATTTTGATAACTACAAATAAAAAAATTTGTTCAACTTTCTTTCAATTTTGATAGGGTTAGTTTCTAAAAAGGAATATTTCATCCATAGCTTCACCTATTGTATTTCTTGTAATTTCTTAAGCTTTCCTATGATATTTTTGAATACTCTCCGTTTATAAGACACAGTGATTTCTTAATATCTTGTGAGCCAATATAAATTAAACAATCACATTCTCCAAAATAATTGTTTTTCCACTTATTGACAGGTTGGAGGATCTTTTTAGTAGTAAAACTAGAAAGGGGACGTTGATCTTATAAATTCATATACTTTTTTTATTTGAAACATACGGGAGTTGTTTCCATTTTCTATGGTTTTCCTCATTCACTTGAACCATGAATCTATGGTTGCTTTGAAATATTGACTAAAGATACATTGCATCAAACATACACATAACAAGAAGTAACATCAAGTTAGATGAGCTCATTGATCCCTCTCTGGTTGTGCTCAGTGATAGTAGAAGGGAATTTGATTTGGACCTGTTAAATAACTCAAGAAACAGCATGCTCGAGATCTACAGGACTATCAAGCGGATCTATCACGAGGTGGAAGACCTTAAAAATAGGGTAAAAGGCACAAATATGGGAAACAAGAACAATGAAAAGGAGGAAATTAACAACGTGAGCACCCGCATCCAAAATCTGGAGGAAACCATGACAAGGGCTGAATCAACCCTTAAGAAAATAGCTAATCAAAGCTATAACACTCTCAAAAAGACCAAAGAACAAACTAATGCGCAGATTAGTGAGCTGGAGGAGAAACTGGTTGGGAAAGACACTGTAAGTAAGGATATTGAGAAAACGTAGAACATTGAGTAGGGGCCTGGAAAGCGTACCCATCCCAAGACAAAGAACACCAAAGACAAGGATCTAGAGATGGTGATCCAGGATATCAAAAGCTCTGCGGCTAGTATGGAGTTGAAGGAGGCTAAGGCGGCCAATATCATGGTGGAATTATCCTGAGGTTCCCTGGATTTACTTGTTGTTCATGTTTATATCTACTTTTTAGAAGTCTAGCTTTCTTTTTGCACTGGCCTTTCATGACCTGTCCTATCTAAGCTCTTGTTCTACTTTGATGCTTTTACTGTTTTATTGCCATACTCTGTTTCGGGTTTCAGGAACCCTGTAAAACCTGTTTTACTGAAAATCAAAAATATCAAGTCATTTTTTTGTATAATCAACACTCGTGATGAATTTGAAACAATTCTAAAAAAAGAAATCAGTCATTACTAACACACATGCCAAACTTGATATTACTAGGTCATACAATGCATCACAAACAACATTACCTAGCTATTATATAGAATGCATGAATATAGAAAGAAATAAAATTACATTTGTAATTGCTTACACTAATATATATTTCTCCCTTGGAATGAATTTTTTTAAGAAATATTTGCATTTGTAACTATTTTTTTTCTTTTACGATGAAAAACTGAGATTTAAGTGTAGTTTTTGAGCTTCTAGGGAATCCCACTCTAATTCCTACGTTGACTTCATCAATAATATAGAGACATCAATCTAGAGGTAGGTAAGTGATTGTGGTTGTAGGAAATAGGGTAATTCATTCACATAAGTTTCCTACCTCACTTTTTCATTTGTGTCCCACAAAGAAGAGTTATTCATTGTCTTGTTTAATCTGTTGATTCTTAATCAATCAGCTCAACATTTTACATCACTTACTCTCACTCACTTCCATCAAGAAACCTATGTCCATGCTTTTTCATAATATTACCTACTATTAAATGGACAATGATGTAAGGTAGAATAAACTTTGAAGATTTGAAAGAGACACAATAGTGAAAGATCATGCTATCAAGTTAACTAGAAAAATTATTCAAGGTTCATAAGAAATGAAAGGGTCAAAGCGTGAATTCATAAGCAATTAAGGTTTAAAATGTAGAAATACTATTCAAATGATTAAACTTTTAAGACTTAAGTATATAAATTTAAAAAGCCTTAAATTGAAGCTCAAGTATAAATTGCTTGAAATAGCTAAGAAAGTGGAGAAAATTTTATCACACACTTGATACGTAACAAAATTCTATCAAGATTCTAGTGAAATCAAGAAACAGCCAATTAAAAAATTTAGATAGCTTAATACAAATTAATCATTATAATACATCATTTAATTATTCATATTCTGAAGACCACTATAATAACATCATATATTCAAACTGATGGAAAGCACGTGCATAAAGATTGAAATTAAGAAAGAAAAGTAGGAAACTTGTGAAATAAAAATGGACAATCTAAAATAGGAAAAAACGAGAACAACATCTCATTGAAAGTCGCCACTGTTTCAAATATTATTTTCTTCTCCGCTACGCTATTTTTCCCCTAATATCCACTAGACACAATGCATCATTGAAACAAAACTAACCCACAGAGGCATAATGTTGTCCAACATTCTCCATCTGTTCCGCTTACAACATTCTCCAGAGAGAGACTCGAATAGACTGCAGAGACCCCAAAAAAACATAACAAAAAGACATGCAGAAATGAATGATCACTCTTCTAAGGGTCTTCCACCTCCCTTTTCATAACCTCCCTTTTCATAAATTCAGAAATTCTCTTCAATTTCGCTTGAAGAAGTCCGATGGCAGTTTCTAAACGAGTGAATCTCATTTGCAGCTCCTTTTTCTCTTCCAAAGCCGATTCACTGATCTGGATATTTTGTCGGAGGGCAGCTGCTAAACGCGTGTTTTCTATGTGCAGCCGCTTCTTTTCACACTCCAAATGCATTTTCTCTACTTCCCACATGGAAGTTTCCCTGGATATTCTCTCCAGATTATCCAGTCCTTGTTCTTCCCGGCTATCTCCACTCAGAACCCTCTGTCCGTGATATTTCATGATATCAAGTACTATATATGAAACCGCATTGGTGGCCTTCTTCTTCTCCTCTTTGGGCCTGGCGACATCCCTTCCCAAGACGTCATATATGTTGATACCTGGATCTCCACGCGCAATAACACTGCGAGGGACCCTGAACTCGCCGAATGCTTTCAATGCCAGATATTGGAGAATGGTTGGATAATCAAAAGAGCTCGTGCGCCTTTTCTGGACAGATTCGATTTGCTCCAGCATTCTCTCCTTCACAAATTTGCACCAGTTAAAGCAGACCCCTCGAGAAACATCAATGGCGGTCGCAACATACTTAAACGGGATAGTGCCCGGAGTCTTCACCCCACAAAGCTTGTAAGCCAAGAACTTGCATGCAAACTGCACAGGTGGGTCAAGTATTTTGTCCACCAACAATCCCGAACTACTGGCACCCATTTCAGATCCAGTAAAACGCATCATTATTTCAACTCGATCATAATCTCTTGAAGGGGAAACACATATACCTGAGTTTGGCAGAGCCGTAGCTTGTCGGATGTGCTCTTCCGTGATCTGCATTCGGTTTTCTCCAACCCTCAGTTGACCGTCCACCATGAAATCGATGACCGCCGCGCACAAAGCACCGTCGCATCGGTACGTGACTGCATTCAAGAACGGATAAATACCAGCCCCCGCAATAACGGCTCGTTGGACTTCGTTTAAATTCTCTGCCCACATTTTACGCAGGCTTTCTGAGTTCATCTCGTGCACCTTCACACCGGAACGCCAGATCTTGGCCTGCTGCCTCTCCTCCATTACAGCCCAACTCGATTCTTTGTTTACAGAATTAGGGCAAATAGAATTTGTACGACCTAAAGTAGTTTGTGACGTATATATAGAATGTAGGTATGCATTCATAATCGTCCGTTTCCACGCATCATATACATCCACACTGCGACTGGCCGCGTGCATATTCAACTGACCGCATTGGAGGTTGTGACAGTGATAATCCACGTATAAAATGTATATTAAATTTACGGTAGAAGCGAGGAAGAGGAACGGATTCTTAGAATGGCCGGTCCAACCAGGTGAAGCGGCTTCCTCCTTGACCGCCTGGAAATTGAATGGTGGCGGCGAGAATAGTTGTGGCCGAGCAACAGATGTGTACAAGTGGCATCTCTCTTCACGAGGTGAGACTGCAAAATTGTTTTAGAGGGACCGTCTACCACATACCACATGCAATTCTTTTAACACAAGTAATACAATGGCCCCTTACCTATTGGTTGTAAATGAGTGTATATGGATAAGTCTTGTTGAGTGCATGACTCACACATCATAAGGAATGATGTTGGAATCATTAGAATGGATACCCCTCAGTCCTAGTCTTTGGGTCTTAGCTAAATAGGTTCTTTGAACTTCAAAAAAAAATTAGAATATAAATGAATAATCTAACATATTAATTATTTTTTAATCATATTTTATATAATTGTAACATATTGATTATGTATAATTCAATAGGTTTAATATATTTATATTTGTAGTTTATATAACAACTTTATGCTTTTGTTGTCAATTTGTATTATTATTTCTTTTCTTTTTTTTTTTAATTACATTTTTATAACAAGCTTATGCTTTTGTCAATTTGTTGTTTTATTATTTCCTTATTTTTGTTGATTAGTTGTTTTCCTTTTAGTGTTTGGTCTTTTATTTAATTTTTTAATCTGTTAAATAGTATATTTTTTTTATAAAAATAAAAGTTTTGAACATAGAGCCATAAAATCAATAGACTAGAAGCCCACCAAAACTCTCCCAATACAGATTGCTTCACCAAAACTCTCCCGGTATAGATTGCTTCACCAAAACCAAGGAGAGCAACATTGAGAGAAATAACAAAGAGTATAGAAATCAATCTAGCATACCACCATGACAAAAAACCAGTGCCTATATACAAGTTCTATACAGAAATTGGGTAAACCCAGACCACTACCAAAGAGAAACTAGACCAGAATAAACCTTGGAAAATACAAACAAAGAAAGCAGCATAAACACTATAATAGGAGTAGACATAGCTAGGAATCTCACTCGACAAAATTGCCTTTTCCATCATAAGCACTCAAGAATTTTTCCCTTGAACCTAAACTAGAGAGTATCTTATGAAGTTGGCCCAAATTCTTCTGGCAAGTCTCTCATTTCATCATATTTCTATTCCTTTCCACATCTCTGACACATCCCTTTGAGAATTCCTAACAGAGACCAGCATTCAAGCATCGTTCTTCCTTATCTACACCTTCTCGCCAAACTAGGAAAGGTTTGAACATTGAATGCACACCGCCCAAATCTCTCCAAAAACCTCCATCAACACGATACCCCATCCCAGATTCAGCCATGGCAACAATTTGATCTAAACCTCCCAACTATTCACCCTTAAAACATGCCCTCATCACCCATGTAGCCTCCAACTTTGAGCCTAATTCTAATGCCCATGCTAGGAGCATTGAAGTGATGCATATATTTGCCAAAAAATGATGATCAAAAAGCATGAAATATTCCCCAAATAACAGATAAATGATCCAAAAAAATTCTTTATCATCAAATTTGAAAACATGTTGCATCTATTTCACAAAGATTTCACCCTTAAAACATTGTTGTTGCGAACTAGTCTCCTAAGAGAAGATCACCTCCATAATGAACCAAACTAGAACAACCCTAAATAAAAGTAGCCACTATGCAGAGAGAACAAAGAGGCAAATGTAAATGGGAAAAAAGCCACCAAGAGACCAATAAATCATCCCACATAAGGCTCAAAATATCTCAAGCCAAAAATATGTGTCACATCCCAAATCAATAAAAAATATAGCACCAAAAGGCATACAACTAGAAAACCATCTAGATTTGCACATAGTGAATAGACAAGTTGCATAATTTTTCATAAAATGAGGTCAAGTAGAGCATATTCCCACCAAGAGTAATACAGGAACCATCATTATACAACTCACTATCCAGGAGCACCCAAAACAATAATAGAAAGGAATAGAAAGGGAAACGGTCACAAGAAATTAAATTTGAAAAAATCCCATGTAATGGTGAGGTTAGAGGTTAATCCCTCTAAAATTCTCAATCACACTAACCAAATTAGGAAAAGAGACTTCTCATTTTCATGATGTGTGAGCAATCCCCTTGCCTTCTAACAAAATATGTGTGAATTTAAAATCTTGAAACTTACCCAATTTATTACGAATAAAATCTTCTATTTTTCTCATCTTCCACACATGGGCTTTCCCTTCCAAAATTGCATTCACAGTGACCTAAGAATCCCCTTAAAAATGAAATTGGTCTGCATCTAATATATATGCCAAATCTACCACCGAAGGGCTACTATAGCCTAAGCTTCATTGTTAGTTCCATTGTCCAATTTAGTTGAAGAAAAGGCAACAATATTACCATTTGCATCTCTCACAATGCAACCAACATGATATGGGCCTAGGTTACCTTTAGAGGCCACTCTATCATAATTAACTTTAATCCATCCTTTTTTAGTTTTGTCTATTTAACTCTCTCTATTTGAGATTATTGCTAGTAGGATTAACCCTTAAATTATCCTAAATGGATGGCACTTTAAGAAGAGGCCACATCCTTTTTAGAAAGGTGTCACTATAGAAAAATGGATGGTGAATAACATTTTGGTTTATGGTCATGCTATTCACTAATTTTGAAATAGAATTTTCAATCTTTTTATAAAGCCTGCCGACCTCCTTCATCTTCCTCTAAAAGATACGGCTATTGTGTTCCTTCCACAAGTCCATTATAATGGCAGCGGGGTGAACCATCCATATAGATGAAAGCATTATTTTAGGGATATTAGTGCACTACCCATAAAACATATGCAAGAGAGTCTTAAAAATGAAGTGCCAAC
>MU225686.1:476802-516670 GCA_018584345.1 Thuja plicata | reverse complement strand
TATATATATATCAATGTCTGTCAATAAAATATATCATGTGCACCTCGGTTCCAATACACATGTATAATCTCAAAACTGCAAAATTGTTTATCATCATATCCTCTGATGAATCATACTGGTGGCTATGATGACCCACCTCCCTGCCCTGGTGGTGGATGTGGTGGCATCCCCACTGATCCCTATGACACTAAAGTTTGCACTGTGCTCTAAGAACGTGACCTCTCTAAGTAGTCTCGTCTCTATCCCTCAGGAACTAGTTGATGATATAGTGCTATATAATGGGATGTCTCCCTGCCTGCCCTTTTTACATCTCTATGAGCTATGAACACCTTACCCACCACCTGCCCAACCCCACTTGCTATAGCTGCTTGCCTAGAAATGTCACACTCAGCCCTGTACACCTCTGCCTATCGCAGTGCTACATCCCTCTCTGAGGTCAATGCTAAAATCTTCTCAGTAGCTTGCTCCATCTACAGGGTCATCATATCTAGCTAGCCCATAAGAGTACCTATCTAGGTATGCATCTCTCCCGCATCCTAGGTCAGATCCACCATAAAAAAATCTCCTGAGTCCACTTGTCTGTGTAAGGTGTCCAGTGCACCCTCTGCCATGTCAACCCGTGTTGTCTCTGCAGTCAATAATCCTTGTATCCAGGAAATCTCTACATGAAGACTCATGTCAGACACCACTGCCATGTCTATTAAACCTCGTAGTCTTGTGCACTCTGTCTAAAGACTGTCTCACTCTATGATGACAGTATCATAGGTCTCTTATGCTATGTACCCTATGGGTGGCCTTTGTGGCCGCTGTACCTATGGTGGCACTGGTGGTGCTTGCACCTATACCTATGGTGGCACCGGTGGTGCCTACACCTATACCTGCAGCTGTCCCTATGGTTGATCCTGTGCCTGTGCTAGTGATGGCCCCTGTGGCCCCTGATCCTATACCTGTGCCTCAGTCTGAGATCTCACTCATCTCTGTGGCCTCCTCCTCTGACCTATTGCTGAGGTCTTTGGGGCATCCCTGATATCTATACCATCATCCACATCTAGGTGCCCTATTAGCTACTCACAAGTAGCCACCTGAGCTAGGTCCGTCAGTCTCACTGGTGTGTGTTTAGCCCACCATGCTATGTACTCTGGGGTCATCCTTGCATCTGTGATATCTAGCCATGCCACAAAGTCAAGCCATACCATATCCCTCTAGGATGCCCTCACTGTGAGAGCATCTATGTACCTCCCCCATGTCCCTACCTCCCTGGTGACATGAGGATGTAAGGCATCCTCTCCCACCACTCCCTTCTACAGTCCAAACTACTGCATGACCCTGGATGGTCTGTACCTCTCTATCTGGTGGATGGTCCTCCCTAGTAGAAAGAAATCAGTCTGAATGTACGAAAGGTATAGAAAATCCTCAAATCTATCCTCCACTCCTGTTGCCCAGTCCATAGCCCCCTGGCTTGCATAGCCTATATGGGGTCTAGCAGAAAACCTATACCTCGTCTAAAAGTCATCACCAATACCCAGTCTGGCCGACGGAGGTGTATCTCAAGGGAAGCCTATATCTATAGGAATAAGGCTCCCTAGGCTATCATGATTCCCTGATTCTCATAGGTCAGAACACTGCAATGTGCTCCCAAGCCCACACTAACATCGAGGTCACTCTGGTACCCAGGTTGTGTGGCTCATGGTACGCAGCCATGTGTAGATCATGGTATAGTTGTCCTAGGACAACATACCCCCAGTAATAAGAGGTCCCCTCATCTAGCATCTGTGCTAATTCCAATGACCATCCCATGCCAAAGCCATGTCCCACCAGATCCGCTAACATGTGTCCCATGATCAATCCCACAATATACAAAGCTATTCACCTTAATCTCCTGTGAACTCCTGGCTGCCAGGGCATCCAGGTCTGATATGTCAAAATCTACCTCATCGGCCACCTGAAAGCAATCTCCATATAGTGATAACGGTCCTCCAACTAGTATTAAGGAATTGCCTGTCAGATAGGTATCTATAGAATCTGCCAGACGTCCTCCAAAGTAATGGTCACTTCTCCAGTAGGAAATTGAAATATGGTGGTGTCAATATGCCACCTCTCGATCAATGCAGTCATCATCCCATTGTGTGCCCGTAGCCAAGGCCAAAAAGGCACATAGTCCAACCCAACTATAGCTAATAGGCCCTAGTCATCCTTTGTCAGCTGCGACTCTAACTCCATGGTAGGAGGCCAATGCTCTCGCGATCCCAACAGTGGGAACTGCTCCTGCAATAGTTTCAAAAATCCACCATGTCAGTCACCTTTTCTTCTAGTCCTAGTCTAACACCTTCCCAAAGTGGGGCATCTTGTCCCTAGGTCTTATGCCGACCCATCCCCAGCCACTGCTGGGTCTCCTCATTTCCCTCCCTCTCGGTGTTTTCCCTTTTGGGCATAGACATCAGTTCAGCTGAAAATGCTGGTTCATACACCAGCATCTCTGATGTCCTTTCCCACATAATGTCATCTTCAAAGATGCAGATCTGGGTCCAACATCTTCGAAGATGTCAGTCTGGAACTATCACCTCTGGAGATGCTGATCTAGAGATCAACATCTATGAATATGTCAATCTAGGGATTGTCGTCCTCACAGATGCTAGTTTGAGAACTGGCGTCTCCTGTCCATAATGCAAAATTCCCCTCATTAATGCCCCATCTACCACCCAAAAAATTAAATAACTTCACTAATAATAAATGTGAGGTTTCATATAGCTCACTCACCAGTAATGGTCACTCGATGGGCCTCCCATGTGTGCGCATGTGCTCTCCCAGCTACCCCTTCATCCTCTTGTCAGCCATCTTTTCACTCCAGAGCTTAAAATTCACTATTCACTATTCACAAATGACCTTTCTTAAGCCTCCCCGACCCTCTTATAGCCCCTGTTTTCCCCAAAAAAAATTTCCCACCCCTATTTTTCCTACCCCGTGTATGTTTTTGTATATATCATCCTATTGTACAGCTTGAATATGCATAAAATCTTGAAAACATTTAAAAATCATGAAAAATTCAACAAATTCCAAAAATTTCAAAAACATCAAATATTCTCAAAAATCATGCAATAAACACTTCATTCTTTTCATATTCTTCCAAATCCAGGTCTTCCACATTGCTTCGACTCATGCGACTACAACACTATTTTTCACCAAATCAATTTTGTGACCGACTGTCCTTCCTCTCCATCCTGTTCACAACTTTTGCCAATGAATCTATTTTATCAAATCAAATCCAATCTTTGCCTGTCAGAATGCATCCTTCCGGCGTCGGCTTATCAAATCTTTCATCACATCAATCTTGTTCATGGCAAGAACTTTGGACCGAATGACTGCTTGGTCATGAGACTTTCTTTATTGATTTTATCTTTTTGTGTCAGTTCAAACCTACTCACCACTGCCTTGATCTACTATATCTTGGTGTGTTGTGCCTAATCACTACTGATACATGCATCTTTTGTAGTGTGCTTTTGTTTGAACATCTAGTCCACATAAAGGAATCTTGTCATCTGTGTTTTCTAACACTTAATGCATACCTCCTATTGCAATATCAAAATTGGATGTGCTATCCATATTTTTCACACAAACAGATCCCCAATGCTCATTAGCTACATTTACATTCTTAATTGCATTTCAGAAGGCTTCTATTTATTCCATCCTTTCTTTCCCCTCTCCCGTTGCGTCCTTTTTCAATAAAATCCCACAACGTTGTCTTTGTTGTGTTCTTTTCTTGAGGGGGCACAACCCTATACCATTGTTGCTTCAGCATGACTCCTAGAAACCCTATTCCTCTGGGGCAACTCATTTTCTTATCTTTGACAAAATGTCACTTGCGATGCCACATCAAAGAGGGGCAAAATGTAGACGTCTAAAAATATTAATATTATTATTAATATTATTCTCCCTCTTATTCCTCTAATTATTTAATTCAATCAATTAAATAGTTTCATTTGCTTGTATTTATCAACAGTTTCAAGTCTATGTGTCTCCCATGTGGCTCTTATGTGGATTCCACATAGGTGCCACTTCATCCAAGCCTCTTCCTCTCTCTGAAAACTCTATAAATAGAGGCCTTCTCCTCCCATATTTTCATCTCTCAATTTTGCATTGTTATCATGTTATTTTGTGTTTAGAAGTTCATAGCTCTAGATTTCATGTTTTCATATGCTCTTAGTTTATGGTTAAATCACTTAGATATTACATGCTAGGTTCTTTTTGGTTAAAATTGAATCATAGTTTTTATCTCATATCATAACATAGCATATTTCTTGCATCATAGATTTTTATCTCATGTCTTACATATCAATTTGAGCATCATCTTTGGAAAGGATTTAAGACTAGTTTTCCATAGTAGTTCTTGAAATTCTTCTTCGATTCCAAGCTTGCATTCCATAGTTGCATTGCCTTGGGGATTCATGTCATTTGTGTGTTTGAGAGAGCACACCCACATCGATCAAAATAAGAAAATCAAACATGTTAAATAGGGTGCTTACTTGTTTTAGCTTAATCTGATGTTATTTGGTTTTCTTTGTTGCTTGCTTTCTCCTCCATATGATTTTGAATCGTTTATATGTGCTACCCCAAATCTTGCATGTTTGAGCTTGCTCCCAATAGATTCAAAAATTCCTCATACTAAAGTAGGTGTTACTTTGCATTAATATATATGGGTGTGTATTTTGTTATGTAACTTTACTATTAGCATAATTGTAGATTATGAACTTATTTGACGCTGGTTACTAGTTGTTAAATGAGGCAACTGTAAACATTTTAATAGATTTTCATGATTAAATAATGAAATTTGCATATACTAGTGTTCTTCATATTCAAAAAAACATTACATGATTTATTATTGTAAGCCCCCTCTATCTTACGCATCTAGAAAATAAAACTACAACCTATTGGGATTGAGAAAAATCTTATAAAACAACAACATCTAAGAATAATTGCTTGCCAACAGCTATTGGTCCTCCAACGATTGCCATCATGATAACATTCAACCTACACTCTCAAAAACTTAAAGTTAAATCACAAACCTCATATTTTTTCTTCCTTGGCTTCTCAAGGAATGGATAATTCTCAATTTTCTCCTTATTAGTACCACTAATATAGTAAATATATTTTTGGTCCTTCTTCATTCCTGATATGTACTAGTCGAGTGATGTAAGTTTGTCACCAGATTTTGTGCTATTAAATCAGCTACAGAATACCAGTATAAATGAGTAGCATGAAAATTTTAATGATTGGAAATATAGAGTAACACCTTAGTAAGTTACTCATCCACAATAAAGAAAACAAATTATATACTTTCAAAATGGGCGGGAGTAGTCACCTTTTAAATCTCAGAAGCTTTGCAAGCCTTTTTTGGTTTGACGCATCCTTGATTATACCTAACTTGATAGATTTTCTAAACTCATTCCAAATTTTGGTGTACTTTCCCTTTTTCTCCAAATCTAGTTCTAAGTTAGCATCTGCATTAAATATATCCTTTAGTACATCAACATTCAATGACTGCCTAGACAGAGCAGTTTAATGACTACAACAAGTGTATTTCTACCTATTGCCCAAGCCTATAGAAATGTGAAATTGCAAATAACTGAATATGTCTTTCCCTAATTTCAAATGATCTATCTATCTATCCATATGCTTACAATTTTGACCAAATTTTTTTATTACTAAGGAAAACTATCATCTGAAGTTGACAATCTAATAGTAATACTACAAATCATTTTGTCCAAGTATGAGTGCTAACATTATTAAAAACCAAAAAATCAAGAATGTTAAATGATTTAAGCATTCAAAACAATATGGCTTAAAATCCTTCTGATGCCTTATCCATGTTCTTCGAGTCTATTGTTAAATACCCATTTATTATCATCCTAGCAGACGCATTCACAATATTCTTAAAATAGACTAACCAAACTTTAAAGTTGCAGTTCACAAACCTTTGAAAGTGAATGGTAGAAATTGGAATATTCTTCATTAGTGACCTCCTTCAGATTTCTAACCTAGACTTCCTTGACATCATTTAGAAGCTCCCACTCATATCTCAATTCCTTAACATTTTTAGCCTTTGGCTCTGGATGTAAGTGGTACAGGAAATAAAGAAGCACAAGAATAATATGAAAATTCCCTATTTTCCACACCATCTGATGCTCAAAAAACTAACTAAAAAAGAACTGTAAAGAGCCAAAGTTTAAAAAAATTATTCACTTGTCTTTGGTTGACAAAAAAGCTAGGAGGATTTATTAGGCATAAAAACATCATACTAGATTCAGTTTCCTTATCTTATTCTTCTTCGTAGCTTTCACCTGTGAGAAGAGAATAAGGATTTAATCAATCTAATCAAATTATATAATCACATATAATCACATTATATTTTCTCTACTACAAGATAAAATTGATATGAAAATCCATATAATCACATTATATTTTCTCTACTACAAGTTAAAATTGATATGAAAATCCATATAATCACATTATATTTTCTCTACTACAAGCAAAAACTTCACAACGTTTATGCTAAGATAAGCCTATGTTTGTTGCCAAAACTAACATAGGTGTCATAAAAAAACAAATTTAAACTTCTATGAAGACCTTCTTTATTTTTCCATATTTTTCAAAAAGTCAAATGAAAACAAATTAATTTTACTATATATTTAAGTTCATAGTTTAACAATAATTTTACTTACTCTTCAAAATAAAAATAAAAAAAACAATGCCCCTTATTATTTCAAGATCTTCTACTTGGCATGATGACACCATTAGCCAAAATAGATGAAGATGGATCTTTGATAGTACACTTATCCATTGGTGTGTTAGTTACCCTGACAACTTTTCATTGCAATTAAAATAGAACTATCGATAATGACTTTTGTCAATATGTCACACAACATTACTGTAGAAACCTTTTCATTTATTCGAGTGTTGTTATTCCGTATTCGTATATGCTCTATAACTCATATGGAAAAATTTGTATACATACATATTAGCATAGACCGCTCAAAATGGAAAACTCTCGATTCTCTTATGTGGCAATTTGTATTTGGAATCTGGGTCTAACTAAAGTCTCTTATGATTAGATGGTATATTTAATAATCTCTTCACAGGATTTGAATTGTGATTATTGTGATTTCCACACAATTGGACAAGATTGTCCAGCATTTTGCACCTCCTTGTCATGTTTTTGAGCCATACAAATATTATATCCCATGATATTTCTGTTTCATTTTAGGCATTATGTCAGACAACTCACAACCATTTCCATACTTTGACCATTTTCTACAAATTGCAATCACCTTCTCAATCTTGAAGACTGGAAGGTGAAGCCTGCCAGTTGTAAGACCTTATCATTGCACTTAACCTAAGAAAGATAGATACAAGTGATCACAACCAGGATGCTTTCTTCTTTAATTGTAACAATTCCATGGAATGAGATGGAGGAAGAAGAGGTGACATCGTTGAAATAAATAGGAAGAGATGAGTGAGTTTCTGTACAATGCGGATGAATATGCTTGGAATAAATGTAATGTGAGAATGACAAGAGATGTTCTCTTTTGTTGGGATAAAATGCTATAGCAAGCTTAACACTGTGCAAAGCCATCATCTGCCACATGTCCCATGTACATGACAAGTGCAAGTATTGACAAGCTAGGTGGATTGTTCATGAATGCTACATGCAAATTACATATTGTTAACATATATTACTACTCTGTTTGAGGAAATGGGAGTCCAAAGGAACTAATTTAACACTTTACCTACTCAAAAACACAAACCAATGAAATAATCCAGATTAGGCCAAGAGAGGTTGACACATTCAAGAAGAGAATACTTACACAAAATGAAGCTGAATCATGCCAGACAAGTTGACTATTGGCCCTTCCATTTTTTTATTTGATATTTTCCTGACAATGGCACATTCAAAATGCACTTATGAGCAAAGACCTAGAATGAATGAAATTGATTAAATAATGAAGGTATGTTAGTTTGAACTTCACTTGGTTTTGAGAATACTTTAATATTCTCTACTTAATAAGGCCAACCACGTGAAGTTAGAAGCTTATCTGGCCTCACCCCCTCTCCCCCTAAAATCAATCTAAATTCCCCATTAACATCTGATTACACACTTCATTCATCCATTTATGAGCTATAACATTCAATCAATACAATCACATAACATTCATTAATATGATATAACATTCATTAATACGCAACACTAATCAAGAATTCATTTAAAAGTAACAATATTCATTAACATGACATAAATTCAATATCAATACACAATATTCATAGATAATTACTTAAAACAACGTTCTTTCATTATCCAACAAAGTTAATCAAACAAGTTTTATCAAAGAGCATTTTTAAGAAATCTTTTCATTTTTGGGTTTTTCTTAGATTTCTTTTGGAAAAGGATGATAAGAGCATCAATATATTCCACCTCCTCTTTTGGCTATGATCTCAAATTATGATGCTTCCTCATGTTTTGAGGAGCATGAGGTTGCTACACTAAAGGGGAGTCTACTACAATAACAAGTAAATGGGTTAAATTTGCATTTTTTTTTACTTTTACATGTATTTCATTAACCAGTAGAACATAACATACATTTTTCTTTACCTAAAAATGCCACATCATGTACAATAACATTTTGATCTTCTGCCACCTCAACATGCTCAACATGCTCTAAAATACAAAAAAAGGTTACACGGCCAATTGCAATTAAAGATGTTAAATTCCATTAATAATTACATAATTTATTTCCAATAGAAAATTAATGCCTACATCATTGTGATTCACATCATGGCCTTCATCATGCCCAGGTTCTATGATAGGATTTGAAGGCTGTAGTGAAATTTCATGCACATTGTTATCATGAAATAGTCAATTTATGTTTGAAATTAGCTATTCAATTCAATTTACTTTTCATTTGACCAATTTACTTGTGTCAAATCTGGTGCAACAGATTCTTCGTTATGGCTTTTAGATTCTTGGTGTAGGTGTGTAGCCATGACTTTATAGCCTTCCTTCAAGGCTATTCTTTTATCTTCATCCGTGGGCTCTACATTGAATTTTGTACCCTGTATTTTTTGTTATGAACCTTTTATATAAAATTTTTATATGAAATTCCAATGCTGCTACTTACAAGTTGAGAGTGAAGTTTCATATAACCACCAGAGCCAAGTTTGTGTTGGCCAACCTTCTTTAATCTCACTTCTGTAGCTTTTGATGTGTCTTACAGTCTATGAAAAGTTTGAAACATGTTAGATTATATATTTACAAAGATCACTAATTGTTGCATGATTACATTCTACCTAATACTATCATGACATACCTTGTTTTTTCATCTTCGGGTTGAATTCCTCTACCCTTTAGCCTTTTCTCTTTTGCATCTTCCATTATTCCATTCCACTCCATCGGTGGAATCATAGGAGGACACTCATATTTGGGTTTTCCTTTAGAGCCCTTCTCTATTGGTCCCTCACAGTCTTTATATGTTTGGATACTTTTTTAAGAATCAGGGCACTGTCAAAAGTTTTATTTCCAAAGAGGTCCTCTAAATATTTAATGAGATAATTTTTTAAGTCAGCATCCTATTCATTCCACCTTTTTTTGAAAAAACAAAATTGTTACATATCATACTTTAATATAGTACAATAAATGAAAGATAAGAAAAATATTGTACCAATATTATGAAGCAATGTACCTTTTACGTATGGTGGGCCCAAATAGCTTCAATGTCATTTCAAAAAGAGTATCATAAAAAACATCATTTCCTACAAAAAAATCATGGGATTATCAGTCCAAAATGAGTTATGTATGAGTAAATTACAATTACACTATAAATAATAACAATTTTAAAGCACCTAGAAGCTTTGGTACTTTTAATGGAATCATATTTTTCTTGTTCAACAACAATGACCCCGCAAATGAACCAGTACTAGTAACACGGGCTAATTCAATTTATGGTTGAGCTTCACTAGTACTGGTCTTTGTTCTTGTACTAGGTGTAGGTGTATCTATAAGTGCACAAAATAGGTGTATCTATCAATGTGTGATTAGCACATAACAAAATATAGAAAAACAAGGTTTTACCAGTTGTAGTTGGTATAGAGGAAGATGTCTGCAACCTCCTTGTCGCAGAAAATATAGTTGGCAATATCAGATTATTGATCGAAGGAGGCATCTACACTTCATCATGAGATGAAGAATGCATTGTTAGCAAAGACATTTTCAATGGATAAATATTAAATGGGGTGCTAGAAGCATCCCAAACATAAGTTGAGTCAATAATGCATATAAAGGTTAAATGAATGGTTAAAGGTTTAAGGATTATTTACATGGATGTTGTGCACTACAACCCTCACCATATTGACCCTGTTTCATAGGTGTCAAAAAATCCTATAAGAAGAACACATCATATTTTAGATCATGATCCATAAGATAGTATAAAATATAAACATCTATTGAACTTTAATTATTCCTTAAGAATAATTACTGCTTACATTCATACATTTGACTCTACATATCAATTCATCTTTGAGTTCCTATGTCTCCTTAGTTTTGTTTGTTTCCATTACAAGGTTAAGAATTTCTATACTATATTTATTTAGAATCTGAGTAGCCATGAAGACAGGCTTAGCGCTACATGCGATGTCATCTAAAAATTCCACCTCAATTTTAGATCGCAATCGATCTGCTGTCATTTGTGCTTTTCCCTATCAATAAGTATCAAGTTTTGACATCAATATCAGTAAAATTCTATCAAAATAACTCCAAAGCCATAAAGAAAAGAACACAATAATATGACATTTATTTCTATATAATTTTAGAATTGTACTAATTAAGGTTTACCTTTGATGAAGAAGGTGTGTTAGGAACATCCCCGCCTGTGTCTTGTAGTGGATCCATGTCACCCTATGACAAATATTAGTAATTCTTAGCAATCAACAACAAAACAAAAGTAATAAAATTACCAAAAAAAAATATTAATAAAATAGTAGATTGTATATTCGAGTCAATATTAATTAGAGGCAATTGGTTTAAATGTTATACTTACCAGTCCCATGATAGGGAATTTTTTTGTATCTACACAATTCAAA
Source organism: Thuja plicata (assembly GCA_018584345.1). NCBI lineage: Eukaryota > Viridiplantae > Streptophyta > Pinopsida > Cupressales > Cupressaceae > Thuja > Thuja plicata. The sequence goes on along the minus strand of MU225686.1, from coordinate 505,546 downwards.
TTGTAATCTATCAGAAGCTCTTCCCCTGTACTTATTGATTTTATTGCACATACAAATATACAATTTCCCTCACATGCCTTGAATATACAATTCAGCCTCTTATTTGTTCATATAGGTTGAGAACCATTTATAAAACCTGCAATATTCCCTATTACTTTTTTCCTTCCATCAATATACATAGCGAGCCTTTTAGTTTGATCATTTTCTTTGTATTGTATATAATTTTCTAACAATGCATACCTACGTATACTTTTTTTATATTGCACAATCTGCATCCAATTATTGTAATTGTAACAAATTCTACATACTCCATTAATTCAACAACTTGATTATAACTGACCTTTATGCCATCCATGGAAAATAAGCCCAAACCATGTAATGAAGATGGAGCTATGCGATATATCCTTTCACTAATACAAAAATCAGTGTTAACGGGAGTTAGTTCCTTGGGTACCCATTCTTTCTAAAGATGTGTGTACCTTAAGGTAACCTTCCTACCACCTTTGGTCTCATTATCATAAGAACATGAACCCCCTCAACAAGGAAAATTTGCATTTGTTTATTGAATTTTATTCTAATCTTTTGAGCTCTAGTTGATCTCCCTATTTTAGACCTACTAGATGTCTCACTTTTGTCTTCATCCATGTCATAATCATGACTATCATCATCACCATCATCGTACTTGTCACCTTGATCATCGTCATCATTGTCATCATCATCATGAACAACACCACCACCATCTTCATCACCATCATCATCTTCATCTTCATCACCATTATCATGACCATCATCATCATGACCATCATCACCTTGATCAACACCATCTTCATTACCATGATCATGGTCATGATCATCATCACCATCATCGTCGCATCACCAGAATCATCATCATTTTATTCTTCTTCTTCTTCTTCATTGTGTAACAATCATTCATGATCATCATTTACTTCATATTCTAATTCTTTAGTATCTTCTTCTTCCATTACATTATACTTTACCAGCCTTCTTCTTGGATCATGTCTAACAACAAATGTCCAACCTAGTTTATGTAGAACACCAAAGTAAAACACTGGCTCACATTATCTTGGGAGAACATAGGGCTCATCTTCAATTGGCTCAAATGACCTTGTATTAATCATTGTAAATCCAATATCATGTTTAATAACAGTCCTATCAAGATCATTTTGATTCAGTGGTCGCCTGTACCATTTGATGACAATTGGAACTAATTTAAATGAATTAAAGTCACACTCAAGTATATCATCCAAAATGTCATAGTATAAATTTTTTAGATTGTTGAGGATGTAGGTCATTTCTAGATGAAATATTAGTAACTTCCAAGACTACACTTATCCCAGAATCACAAGTTTTCTTTGTGTCGTCTAACATTTTTATGCAAAATTTATGGCTATGGTAGTACATAGCTTTGCGGTGTTTGATCTGTAATTAATCAAACATGTCAAGATTAATTGCATCAATTTGTGAGTTGATATTAAACTTTTGGGTCATGGTTAGTAAACTTATATGTACCTTTCTACCTCTTAAACTATATGCTAGATCAAGTATTATTGGCATAACATTGGGATCTATGTTACGATGAGCTTCTTTAACCAATGATGCAACACCATCTCATGTTAATAAGAGACTATTTTCTTGAGATTGTTCAATCCATATCATCATCCAATCAATATTGTTTGCAATATACAAATGTAGTGCATCCCACTCATGACCAACTGTAAAGAAAACAAATAGACCTCTTAGAAACAACTTATATTGAAGATTTATAAGAATTAATAAACTACAATAACATCATATAATTACCTCTCACTTTCCTCAATCTACCTTTCCCCATCAAGTACTCACCTTCAAATTTTTTAATAGAGTTGGGATCCCAAATATGATTTACATGGATATTTTCTACAAACTTGGAAATATATTCACTAATGTACACCATGGTCTGGTATACCATATATCCCTCCACCATAGAACCCTCAATACGTGTTCTTTGTCAAACCAGGCCCTTCATAAATTTCAAGAGCCTCTCGACCATCCACATTGACTTAGTTTATATAGGTCCACACAATTAAATCTCCTCAATTTGATGTATGAGGTAGTGTTCTTGAGCATTGAAAAAAGTTGGAGGTAGACACTTTTGCATTTCACACATAAGCTAGAGAATTTTTCTCTTCCAATATTTTATATCTTTTTTTATCAATTTCTTTAGATGATAACCACCTAAAAGAGATTCAACTCGCAAGAACATTTAAAAAAGATTTTAAAAAATAAAATAAAATAACTTATATAAAAAGTAAAACAAGTTATAAATATAATATCTGTACAACAAGTCTAATAAATAACACTTCTAACCTCATGTATTTTCCACGATCGTATATAACTTGTTTAACACTATTGTCAAACTGGTGTGGGAGGGATAGAGGTAGGACGTACTGCAATAATTAAAAAATGATCTTTTCAATAAATTGTAAAATAATACAATAAAAAGTACATGAAATTTTATAAATATATTGTAAATAGAGAACATGACTTACCTTGATGAAGGTATGTCAATCATATGTTTTCAACCCTAGCCCAAAATCACCTTTCTTTAATATAAGACTACTTATATTTGGAGTGAATCTTGTTGGATATTTTGTTTTTTTTATGACTTCTTTTAACGCATCACTTTGTTGCTTAGTTAATAACTAAGGAAGGGCACTCGTATTTATGCAGTCTACATTTCTATTGGATTCATGAATGTCATTACAAATTTTGGCAATTTTTTCTTTGCCATACCTTCCATCAAATATTTTCTAGTGTCTCTGTTACATTCTTTCCAATATGCATAGCATTAAACAAATGCATGATTAGGAGATCCTTGTAGTATGGAAACCTACTAAATTGACTAGGATAAATTTTTATTCCTCTAGGCAGTTGGTCATTGATGCCTTGACGACCTTCACGGGCATCAATTTCATTATTAGTAAATAAAAGACAATATCAAAATATAAATTTCAAACAAAAATCATCAGATGTAGTGACACTACTTTGGTGATTTAGTCTATTGTATTCCAACTTCCATAAATGAGGTGTCATTCTTCATGGCCTTGATGTTGTTTCTTCATTCCCATTAAAAGATATTTTTTGATAATTCGATACTTATGATTATTGTGGAGAAAGTGCCTAAACTCTTCGAACACCTTCTTTCCTAAAATTCTTGAATGATGAGATTCCATTTTCAGACCAAAAATTGGACATGCAAATTTACCCTTTGTTTGAAGACCTAAAAGATACCGTACAATTGGATCATGTACAATTATCATGCACAACTTAAACATACAGTAATAATGTGTAAGCACTATAACATACCATAAATATGTGACCTTAGCAATATATAATATACCACAAAAATGAGTTAGCCCAGGGGCATCATGTATTTTCCATACAAGCATTGCATGAAATTGAAATTGTCTTTGTCTTATTGGTCTAGAGATGTCATGCATAGTGACCCCATTCCATAACTTCAACAACTCATCAATAAGGGGATCAATATACATGTTCATATCTTTAAAATGGTACTTACCTAGTTGAATGAACAAAAATATTACATAATTATTATGAGCATTTTGATGCGGTGTTTACAAATTAGTTTAGATAACTATTAAATGAAAAATACCTAGTACAATCATTGCCAACATTATGTGCTCCCTCTTTATGGACATCTAAGTAGGAATGTTATTGTTAATAAAAAAAATAGGCCACACTAAGTAAACAGATCTCATATCTCCAAATGGATTGACATCATCCACTGCCAATGAAAGCTTGAGATTATGAGGTTCTTCTTTAAAGTGTGGCCATTTTGTTTCTATGTCTTTAAATGCAAAACCATCTGTAGGCATTCACATAATGTCATCTTGAAATCTGTTGCATGCATGGTAATCCATAAATTGTGCCTAGCTAGTGCACCTCAATAATCGTTGAAGATGTGGAATAATGGGAATGTACCGAAGAACCTTGTGAGGCACCTTTTTTGTTATTTGATTTGACTGATATCTAGTAATATAAAAATTAGGGCATTCTTTTGCAAATTCATATTGTTTATGATATAGAATATGATCATTGGGACATGCATGTATTGTCTGATACTTCATTCTAATTTGATTCATAATGGTAGATAATTCTTGGTATGAATGAGGTAGAATATTTGATGGTGGTAACAAAAACTCACCTATCAACCTACAACAACAAATATGAATTGTTAATATAATGAATAGTAATGGTATGCTAACATTGAAGATGACAAAAATGGCATACCTTAGTATACATGACATTGCTACATTGGATAAGCCATTCATAACCTTCAAATTCACCAACAACACTATAGCAGAGAGAAGAGTTGTTTGGGAGCCTTGGTATAGGGTCTTGTATTCCTTCTCAAGTATACATATATCAAGACCATCTTCATCATCTTGATTAGCTATGCCAATACCATCTTCTTCAATCATGTCCTCTAGCACATTATCAGCTACGCCAATACCATCATCTTCAATTATGTTCTCTACCATAGGATCATCCTCTTCCATGGGAGTGTTATCCTCAGCTAGGATATTCACACCTCCATGTTCCTCCAGTTGGAAATCCACATTTACCAATCGACAAAAATCATACCCCCTTCAACATGACCACGTTGCCTACAATGACTCTAGGCTGTTGTGATTAGAATTCTTTAAGACCTTACACTTTTTGCAAGGACAATTACATTTATCAACTTTTCTTTGGAACTGAGACCACAATCTAGCAATTGTCTCATTATTTTGTTCTGGGTTCATATTGCCAGGTGTGGACTTTCTTCACAGGCAATTATTCGGGCTATAAATATACAAAATGTAAACAATATAAAAGAATTAGTAGTATCATGTATATAATAAAAAATAATCAAATATTAAAAGATTATTCCAATTGATGGATCTGAAACAAAAAATTTAACAAATTATTTTTATATTAACTAAACAAAACTCAAGGAATCCAAGTGAACTATGTTTTAGAAAGAACAAATGCATTAAAGAAAAAAATATACATTTGTTAAGGTTTGTCTGAATATAAATAAAATTCTAAGGTTGGATAGCTAGCATAACATTATGATGAATGGATTGCAAACCATATGGCCCTGCTCATTTTTAGAATTCATGCTTCTGGCTGCCATGATTGCACTCTTTGGTACAACTCCAACCCCTTCTTTGTGTTTCTCTATCAGTTTTTCATAGATTTTCATAATATATTTATTTATATTTCTTTTTCTGCATTGTTTTTACTTTTGATTGTATCTGTTAATATTCTATGATATATTATCAGAGTTTTGGACAATTCAAGAGAAAGAAGATGCAATAAATAAATACAATCGAATACGAAAACAACATAAAGATATATACTAGTTGCAAGAATTTTTGGGATTGCAAGATATATATAGTTTATAAAAACTAATATCTCTAATATATTTTACTTTTTATAGTATATCCAATTTTGATTGTATTTATTTGTTTATTTATTTACGTCAACATTTCTGATCATATTGGATAATCTATCATTATCTGAATGGTAGATATTTGTATAATCATATAATCAAATTGTAAAACAATTCAATAATAAATCTCATATAATTCAGAGCTATATCTTTCTGATTGCGTTGCAGAATGCCCTGATTGTCAAAACAAAATGAAATTTCACAATTTTTGCCCTGTGTTTCCTGTTATAGGGCAGTGGCATATAGTAAGCACCATTTTTATAATTTGATCTGTCCAAGACTTGAAAAGAAATATCAAACACATCACATCAACTCCTTTAACAATGCTATGTGTGAAAAAATGACTATTACATATTCAGTCAACAAAAATTTCCTTGAATTTTTTATTTCCAGTTTGAGACATTTTTATAGTTCTCTAGTGCATCTTCATTCATTGTTTACCCTAGGACATATTCATTTGACACAATGTCTAAAAGAGATGTCAGCTCATGGATGTAGACGAAATATCAGAGGCTGACATAAGAACTTTGCAAGAGTGGGGTATAGAGATCCATAAAACTATAAAGGATGGAGGATTTTTTTCAAATCTTGTGCTTGCAACAGCCCTAGTAGTTATGTATACAAAATGTGGAAGCATAGACAAGGAACATGACCTATTTGAACAAATGCCTTAGTTAAATATTTGGAATAAGGTAATGCAAATCATATTTTAACTAGATATTATATTTGGAAATTCAAAGCAGACTTGTATGCAAAATGTAAAAGCATAGGCAATGCACATGCATAAGGAGTAGTCAGGTATATCAGTGTTAATGTTTTTCTTTTCTCTATTTTCTACAAATGTGTATTAATGATTATAATTTTCTCTATCTTCTACAAAGGTTTATTAGTGATCATAATTTTCGTTGGTTTTGTACTGAGATATTTTTAAACATAAGTAATCTTAAACAGTACATTGATTTGGAATCGTATAGACTAGTTTGGAGTCTGGCCTTTTACCTTGTTAGCATATACTATAAAGTTGTGATAGGTAATTGACAGTAAGTTTGTTTAATATTGATCTTGTACTACAATAATCATTGAATCAGGTTGAAAATCAGGGAACAAAGTATTTATTATTATTATTTTAAGAACAACTCTCTGTTTGCAAGAGGAAAGGTGCTATGTTGTAACTGAAATATAAACTTGTTATGTATTCTTGACAACATTCATTTTGCAGGAACTATTTAAGTTTTGGTTGAATGCATTGATCATTCCAGTTTGCATATTACATATGTATGTTCTAAGGATGAATTCAGATTGAAAACTTGTGTTGAATTTGACAATCATTTCTTTGTATCAAAAACATTAACAACTTGAAAAGTTGAGTGGGTTGGAGCCCTTAATATTGTAGAGTTGATGCTCGTATAAGGTTGTTGATTTAATGCTCAGATAGTATAAGTTTGTGCTTATGTTGTAGAAGAGTTGATGCTCTTAAGAAGAGAGGGGTTTGTTGGCTCCTTTGGGATTGTAATTCTTTTAGGCTATTAAACATTGAATATAACTTTCCAAATCAAGCATGATTAGAAAATACACAAACATCAGTGTAACATGAAAAATGAAATGATATAGTAATAGTTAGTTCAAGTTTACTAGGAAGAGAGCAGCCAAAATTTTATAGTTTTGTATTATCAACCTTTGGTTTAAAAGACCATGATGTGTAAACAACCCAATATAAATAAAGATAATTCCATTACATTTCTAACCATGCAAAGAACCTCTCACATGAAACAAGAATTTTTTTAGCTTTTTAAGAAGACCTCATTCTGAGTACCAGTTGTTGATAGATCTTGGCACTTTATCCAAGAACTAAAAGTTAACAATCTTTCCTGCACAACTTGAAACCAAAAAAGTCAACACAAATTGACAAGTTATTTCTCAAGGTATTCTTTTGTTAGACAAAAAGGTAAAATGAAATTAAGGAATAGAAAATTGAAATATTTTCCATTAACAAGTTATGGTGAAACATTAAAAAAAAAAAGTGAAACTAGAAACTTCCTAATTTAAGGAACCTACTATAGTCCTCAAAGTTTCAAGTTTCAATTGACAATAGAAAATATCTAACCAAGATAGTGTACATCTATGACTTGTGTCACTTCAATCTTATCAAATAGTTTGATGTGCATATTTATCATACTACGATCATTAAAATTTCTAATATTGATACTTATATAGAAAAAAAAATCCCATTTTGATTGGCAAATAACTCTAAACAATATCAAAACCTCAAAAAATTTAAGTTGTGTCTGTGTATTCAATTGGATATTTCAAAACGATGTGATCTAATATGGTGAATGAAACTATAGATGAGTCTCAAGGGATACTAATAACTTATATTTTATAGAAACCAAATCATTATCAAAACAAAACAACATTGGTAATATATTCTCTCAAAGAAAATCCACCAAAATATTTTTTACATTGTAGAATAAATACTCAAGAATAAAACAAAAATGAAAGTAATTGCACAACACTTCATAAAATAGGGAATTGAAAAAATCCCTATCTACTTACAACTATAGAGAATTTAACTTTGATAAAATTATCATCTCCTATACAAAATTAATAGGTTTAAGAAACCCATTGGAGATGGGGTTGAATATTTTAAAGCATACTATGTGGCAGAGTTAATAAAGAATTTTAGTGCTTGTTTCTGAATGTACACACAAACTGTACAAGGGATAACCCATTAGCTACAAATAAATTTTCTTCCAATGAAATTTCAAGCCACCACCAAACATAGAAGGGAAAACCATTAGGTTTTCATAGTTAAATTCTTCATAGCATTAGAAACTCTTCTTCAATTTACCACTTGTAAAATTTTGTATGTACCACAAGCAGTTTCAATGTAGTAATAGAAAAAAAAAAAAATTGGTTCAAGGATACACAAATTCAAAAGGTTTCTTGGAGATCATAGATAGGCCTAGTTTAATATATTTTTTTATGCTCCCTTATTCCTACTCTTGATATGTAATGTGGACCTCTTAAATGACCAAAGAAGAACACCTTCCTACCAAAAGTACCAAAATAAAATAGACCATTCTACAAGGATTCACAGTAATAGTCAACCACAGTCCATATAACATAGTGATAGTTATTATATTTATGTTCAAATAAATGCTTGAAATGTGTTATAGAGAGATATTAATGACTATTATAAAAAAACCATGATGCATAAAATAGGGAGCATGACTGATTCATGAAGAGAAGAAGGAATAGTAAGAAAAGTTCTTGAATGCAGCGCCAAAATAATATGACATCAAACATGAAAGAGGATGACATTACTATTTTACTATCAAGAACATAGGACACCACTGTGATGAGGTCTATAGAATAGTGTTATGGATTATTTTTGTGAATATGATTAGTTACCATGGCTATCATGGAAGAATAGTACTATGCAAAATTTTCATAGAGATTAGGTCCATGTTTTCAAAAGTAAACATGTCATGAAGAGACATATCTTCAAGTTTCAAATTAGTGAGATGAGTTTAAAGTATCATATTGTGACCAACGGAAGTGAATGCATTGAAAATGGTGTTCAAGATAAATTTGGAGTCAAGAAAACATTGAGGAAAATTATATTAAGCAAAGAAGGCTCATTGTTATTCAAAATAAGCAGTGGGGTAAATTCTAATTCACAGTATATCATTACATGTTTGGTGTCTATCTTAGCCATTTTTTTATATTTATATTTTCTTACTTTTTGGTTAATTGTATACGCAATTCTTTATTTCTCAAAAACACAAAATTGATCTAAAGGAGGGATCTATAGTTTCACAATAAGAATGAGAGGGGAATCAGTTACCTATTCACTCAATAGAGAGGTTATTTAAACAAGAGCAACATCAAAACCTAGTGAAAATAAAACAAAAAATTTAGCCAATGTTTAGCATTGAAACCTTGTGAAACTATTGGGATGTTGTGCTGAGGGAGATGAAAGGTTGATTGTTTATGAGTATTTTCCCAACAAGAGCCTTGACACCTTCCTCTTCTGTAAGTTACACTTGGTTCCGTGATCATTCCCTTTTTCATCAAGATTTTTAGTATTCCAACATTGTTTGAAAGGCATGATAGTCTAAGAATTGGGATTGTAGTTCCAAAAAATTTTAGACTATTAGATTGGAAAAAATGTTATAACATTATACTTGGGATTGGCCGCAGGCTTCTTTATCTTCACGAGGATTTACCGATGAAAATTATTCACATAGATATTAAACCAAACAATATTTACTAGTCGGATTGGCCTCCATACATCAAGGTAATGTGTTTGTTAAGATTCTTGTTTGTAGCAATTTACTTGTATTATTACGGTGATGTCTGTTAGGAAACCCTAGCTACATTACAAATATAGCTAGGAAACCCTAACAATGAGAATGTAATGTCGTGTCCTCTAGAGTTTTTAAGGAAACATACCTGTATTAGGATGATGCACAATGATCATGAAGCCCTTCTAGTATTCGAATGATGCACAATGCTCATGAAGCCTTTCTTCCCATCTGAGAGCCAACTAAGATAGAATGAAGTGAGTTTGATCACTTTTCTTTACTTTTTGTTTATATGCTGATTTGGTCAAAATTTTGACAATAAACTTAACTAAAGTTGAAAGTTCAACCTTTTCAGGACAAAAACAAAAAAAAGTGAACATCACAAGCCAAAATGACATTTGGTCAAAAATAAAGGTCAAAAATGAGGCCCAAATGTATTAGTACCCTTTATGACACATTAGGACCCCTAAGAATACATATTTGGCATCCTAAGGGGTCATAAGGTGTCATAGGACCCCTTAAGACTTCTTATAATCCCTTTGGACTTGTAATATGGTTCTAATGGGTCATTAGTTGTCTTGAGATACATTAATGTGTCCTAGGACCCCTTGAGAAACCTTATGACCCATTAGGACCCCTATGAATACATGTTCGGGGTCCTAAGGGGTTGTATGGGGTCATAAGGTGTCATAAGACCCTTTAAGACCCCTTAAAACTTCTTAAGACTTGTAAAATGGTTGTAAGGGGTCATAAGGCATCCAAGGACTCATTAATGTGTCCTAAGACCCCTTATGACACATTAGGACCACTAAGACTACATCTTTGAGGTCATAAGGAATAATAGTACCCCTTAAGACCTCTTACAACCTCTTAGGACCCATAAGATGGCTATAATGGTTCATAAGGTATCCTAGGACACATTAATGAGTTCCAGATCTTTAACCCAAAATAGATGTTTGTTACCATAATGATAATCAAAATAAGTTTACATCAATGAAAATACATTAACTAATTAATGTCTATCATCACATTTGTAACTCAGTTGATCATCAAAGAAATGACTTCAAACATACAATTAGTTGTAGTTCACCATCATTAGGCTATGAGACCTCTTCATTTTTACTACACATGAATTTCTACCAATAAACTTCTCTCATTTCAATTCTTGAGCTTTAAATGATGTCGTATACTCGACTCACCACCTTCTCCTTTTCTTGAAAATATTGAAAAGGACAAATAAATGAGAGCTGGGGTGAATTAGTTATTTATAAAAAATTCCTTAAACTTTTACTAAATTGGTAATTACTTAAACCAATAAAAAAATTACAACATTTATAAATATGAAAGAATAAAACCATCAACATAATGAATACCAAAATTTATGAGGAAACACAAACTAGGAGAAACCAAAGAGAAGCTAATTCTCATTAAAGTAAGCACATGTTATGGTGATATCAGTTAAGGTGATTTTTACAACCTGGCTCAGTGCCAATTTTGTCACTGCAGGTTGGCACTACCTATTGGGATAACTACCACAAAATAAGAAAGGATAACTATCAATACAAGTAGGCTCACTACCAATACAAAATAATTTGCTGACAAAATGTGAACTAACAGGTTTGCATTTTCCTATGCATGAAATAATTCTAGTTGATAGCATAGTAATTACCAACAACAATAGATCTGATAGAGATATTCTTTTAGCATATACCAAACCTCTACAATACAGTATGTAATACCATATCAAATGTTCACTTAAATTTTTTTCTCCTTACATACCAATATCAAATATATATCAAAATAGACCCGCATTATATCACCTCTAGATCTCTATTTCTCGTATACATACATATGCTCTCTCTCTCTCTCTCTCTCTCTCTCTCTCTCTCTCTCTCTCTCTCTCTCTCTCTCTCTCTTACATGCTCTCAGAAATTGATTACAAAATGATTTCTTTATTTATATATACATCCAATAAGATAATTACATATGTCGGCCAAGCCAAAAACATGATGACCATAAAATAAAACAAATTACATTTGTATTTAACACGCTACCACTAAACCTAAATATAGGTTTTACATAAGAAATATTTATACCACGTTACCACAAGACCTAAAGATATGTCATCCTTAAGATATGCGCATTACATAGCACAATTATTGAAGATAGGTAAATTTTGGAATTGATAAAACACCACAACAATGACTGTATCTTGATCAACAAAATTTTTGAACCCACTCATAGATGAAAGCTGGTAGAATCTATCCAAACACAAAAGTTGATCACTATAGAAAAACTTCTGATGAACTGCAAGAATGTCTAGGTAGAAAGAACAACTAGAAGAACTCTATAAGCACAACACTCAATGGATACTAACATAAATAACAAGTATCAAAACATGATGATGTTCAAGAAGATATATTTCATTAGTATAAACAAGTACACCAAACTTCATACACCAAAGTTGTACATACAAAACCTATTTCACATACATAACTAAAACCTTGATGTATGACCAATAGCTTTAGAAATCCAACCGACACTGCCAACAACCAACTAATATCTTCAAGTAACTGGTATGGAAGTTTTAACATCAATGACAATAATGCCAACAATATCCTAATATGTCTAACAATCTCCCTATTTGGCATTGATTGCGAAATAGAAAAAACTTCTAAAAAATAGAAAATCCAAACAACACAAAAGCTCCCCCTGAGCAGATACTTCACTAATGATTTTGTTTTCCTCTTTCTTTCCCACTTTTTTCTACAATGTAAAAGGGCCCATTGGAGCTCTAAATTTTTGGAAAAATTTAGAGTCTTATATAGTGATAAAAATCTAAAAATGGTATCCTAAAATCCATGGCCAATATTTGATGACATGATGGAGTACATGAAATGGGATAAAAAAAAATATTAATTTTTAATTAAAAGTGGACGGATTGAGGAATGAAGCTCTGTGATAGGAACAATCAAAATTATGTAAGCGAAGGTTTCCGAGATGTTGGAATTTCAACTTGCTTAAAAGATCATGTCAACAGAGAATGAAAATGATCAAAATTTGAAAATGTAAAAGAGACCTAGTTTGGAAAATCAAATTTCTTATCACTAGTAAAAATCTTATGTTCGTACAATCTATTTTGGATTTTTGGCCAAAGCCAAATCTGAAAGGTAGGTAGCTATTAGTTAGTTTGCTTATTAGTTTTTTTCAAAAGAGGTTTTTAAATTTTAACATAGGGTGGTGTCTCTTCACCCTAAAGGGGTGTGAAAACCATTCATCCACATATATATGTGGTGTAAAATGTAAACAAATAAAAAATATAAGATACAATACAATACAAATTTTCATAGGATAGAATTTGATCACAATTACAACATGGACTCTAATGTACTATTTTTTTAACATTAATAAAAAGATGAGGTTTTTTTTCTCTTAGCTGTGGTAATACTTTTCAATTAGTCTCTCTAATAAATCTGTTTAGATAGATTGTTTCATTGTGTTGAATTCTCATGTTATTTATAATTTTAAATATATATACAGTTTGATCATTTGTTGAAAGGTGTGGTTGACAAACTTTCCTCTGTTCTATTCATCTCTCAAAGACAGAGTTAAATTCAGTAGAAACAACTGTATAATTTGGTTTAAATTACAATTCACATAGAAGCCATTGAAATGATGATCTTGTTATATATAATTTATTAAAAATATCTCTGAGGTGTACATAGGATTGATATGGAATTGACTCTATTTCCCAAGTAGGAGAAAGGCACTGATCTTACCAATAATTGGAATATGGTCATTCAGTTCATTGTTCAAAGTTTGTGATATTTTATTCCTTTGATCTATTTCATTTTATATACATTTTTTCAAACATTTATTATTAATCAAAGCATTTCAGTTTTTGTAGGATTCAATATAAAATTGATAGAGATACTTACAATTTGATTCCTCTCAAGTTTACTTGTCACCTTGAGAGAATCCACAAGTTTTATATTCAGTTATCTTCTATAAAAAGCCTTTGAGTTAATAGATTTGGTTAAGGTACAGGGCTACCAGCCTTGGCTTTGCAGAGCCAGAATTGCAGAAGTTCAAACCTCCATTTGGTTGAACTTGTTAGTTTCCAAAAAAAATTGGGTTTCCCACCATTGGATTGGCAAGTCCATAGGAAATCCAAACCATCATTTTTGGGCACCAATAAATTGGTGACTCTACTAGGGACTTGTCTATGAAAGACATTGTTGATGATTACCTAAAAGCTCTAGTGATATAATTAAGACTCTACTGGAGATAAGAATTCAAGAGACAGTAAGTTTTTTCCTTCTATAAAGAAGGTGGCAACTCTATTTTAAAAAAATTTCACTCAATGCCTCTACTGGGGAAGAAAACCTAGAAGGAGATAAGTAAAGTGTTCCTCTTTAAAGAGGTGGTGACTCTATTAATAAGAACCTAATGTATAAAGAAATAAGTTACTACAAATTCACATATTTAGTATGTACCAAAATACATATTCACATAAAGTATCAAAATTTTGTGACCCAAGAACAAAATTTATTATTGAAGTATATAGACCATTGAGTTTTGATAACATCCCTGGTGGTCAGAAAAATTTTCCTCTTAAACTAAAAAAATATGTTCCAAAATTTTGTGGAGATGGATCAGAATCACCAACGGAGCATTTGCAGGCATTTTTTAAATTTATTAAAGATTGTCATATCCATGCAGAAGATGTGATTATGAAACTATTTATAAGTTTATTGACAGATTGTGCAGGTTTTATTTTTAGTATGACATCTGAACAAAGTATCTCATCATGGAGAGAGTTTGAGAAATAGTTTCTTGATATGTTTTATGATGCAAGTGAAGATCACATGCATTATGAACAAGACAAGATTCAAGAACAAAATATGGAAGAGGACTCTTACATGTCTCCTTTGGATGCATTTTTTAGTTTGGATAGATTTGAGGGGGAGTCTACAACATATTTGTTCATAAGGATGGTAAGCATTTTAAAAGAGATTCTAGCTGACATCATGCCTTCAAGCGAGGAATTAGTAAGAAAGTTTTTGGAGTTAAGAATCTCACAATATGACCCTATTTTGAAGCCTCTTTTTATGATATTAGAATAAGATGATGAAGACAGAGAAGAGGAGGCTTCTGATCATATTGAACAAGTCCTTATGCTTGATGATTATCTTAGTGGGAAAGAAGATAGCATGGATTATGAGGAGGAATAAAATTCGGATCAAGTTGAATAAGAATTTGTACATAATGAGATGTATATGGAAATAGGTATCAATGACCATGATGATGAGGAAGAAAACTTTCTCAATAAAAAATAAATTTCAGCTTTGTTAGACATGGAATATCAAAATCATGTTGAGAAAAGTGGTCAAATTTGTTTTCATCATGATAATAAATTTAATGGATCACTATATATTCAGGGAGTACTAGATGAAGGACATGATAACTTCCAAAAATCAAATAGAGGAGATAAAATAGAACAACATACAACATATGAACAACATGAAGTTTTATAAAATAATGTCAATTAAGATATTAGTCTGATTGATGAAACATCCAATGATCCTAATGAAAGTTCTCATGAAGGTGTGCCTAAATTTTCTATGTTCCTGAATCCACTGTTTGAAGAGGAGGTAGAGGAAGATAAATATATTTTATCTATGTTCTGGAATCCATTATTTGAAGGATATTTTCTATACAATAAAATATATCAACATCTTGATGAATGTAGCAAGCCTAATGATGATTTTGAATTTGATAACACTCAAAATATACACTCAGAAGGTAATATATCATTCAGTTCATCCTATGAGTGAGATTTATATCAAACTTTTGAAGATGAGACTATAATATAACCAAACATAATTATGATACTATATTGAATAAAAGTACTCAAAATTATCAAAGTACCCCGCTTGATCAGATTCTTGATATAAAAGAAGTAATAGTTCCTAAATATGAGTTACCTTCAAAACCTTTATGTGAGGAGAAACAATATCTAGAGAATGGAAATGGGGAAGATTGTGTGCAAGGAAACATCCAAGTAGAAGAAGTTAGTTTAGATAGTTATATGAATGATCATATGCACAGGGATCCTCCATCTAGCAAAGAACATAGTGCACCTAATGATTTCTCAATGAAAAAACATAAATCAAAAGACAAAGACTGCATTGATGAAGTGGAACCAATAAGTATTCTCTATAAGGATTATATATCTAATACAGTAGAGTAGAGATGTTGGGAATAAATAATTTTGATATTTTTTGTTTTCAAATACACTTGTTGATAAAGATAAGGAACAATATAATATCATATTCAAGAGATTCAAAGTGTTACATGAACAAAATAAAAATTTTGACAGAGGGAAATAATAGTGTTCAATTTTTGGGGCTCTAGGGCCACAAAATCTTCAATTTACATCAGGTAAAGAGTAGACGCGTGGTCTGATTCTCCAGAGATATCTGAGATCTCGCTATGTTCACACGGAGCATATGTCTCTAGAAAGTGCCTTTTGGAGCTCTAATTTTTTGGAAAAATTTAGAGTCCTATAGAGTGATAAAACTCTAAAAATGGCATCCTAAATTGTATGCCCAATAATTGATGACATGATGGAGTACATGAAATGAGATACAAAAAAATATATTACTTTTTAATTAAAAGTTGAGGGATTGAGGAAGGAAGCTTTGTGATAGGAACAATCAAAATTCTATAAGGGAAGGTTTTAGAGATATTGGAAATTCAACCTATTGAAAAGAGGATGTCGATAGAGAATGAAAACAATCACAAATTGAAAATCTTTAAAATAGACCCAGTTTGGAAAATCAAATTTCTTATCTCTAGTAACAATCTTATGCTCATAGAATCTGTTTTTCATTTTTGGCCAAAGCCAAATCCGATAGATAGGTATTTATTAGTTAGTTTGTTGATTAGTTCTTTCAAAATAGGTTTTAAAATTTTAACATAGGGTGGTGCCTCTTCACCCTAAAGGGGTGTGAAAACTAGTCATCCACATATATATGTGGTGTAAAATGTAAACAAATAAAAACAATAAGATATAATACAATATAGATTTTCATAGCATAGAATTTGATCAAAACTGCAACATGGACTATAATGTACTATTTTTTCAACATTAATAAAGAGATAAGTGTTTTTTTCTCTCAGCTGTTGTAATACTTTTCAATTCTTTTCAATTAGTCTCTTAGATAAATCTATTTAGATAGATTGTTTCCTTCTGTTGAATTCTCATGTTATTTCTAATTTGAAATATATATATACACTTTGATCATCAGTTGAAAGGTGTGGTTGACAAAATTTCCTTTGTTCTATTTGTCTCTCAAAGACAAAGTTAAATTCAGTAGAACTAACTATATAATCTTGTTTCACTTATAATTCATGTAGAAGTAATTGAAATGATGGCCTTGTTATATACAAGTTATTAAAACTGTCTCTGAGGTGTACATAGGATTGATATAGAATTGACTATATTGCCCAAGTAGGAGAAAGACACTGATCTTATCAATAATTAGAATATATTCATTCAGGTCATTGTTCAAAGTTTGTGATATTTTATTCCTTTTATCTTTTTCATTTTATATACCTTTTGTCAAACATTTACTATTAATCAAAGTATTTTAGTTTTTGCAGCATTCAATATACAATTGATTGAGATACTTACAATTTGATTCCTCTCAAGTTTACTTGTCACCTTGAGAGAATCCATAATTTTTATATTTAGTTATCTTCTATAAAATGCCTTTGAGTTAATAGATTTGGTTAAGGTATAGGCCTAATAGCCTTGGCTTTGCAGATCCAGAATTGCAGAAGCTCAAACCTCCATTTGGTTGAACTTGTTAGTTGGCAAAAACTATTGGGTTTCCTAGCATTGGATTGGCAAGTCCACAGGAAATCCAAACCATTTTTTTTGGGTGCCAATAGGGCCAAAAACCAAAACTCATAAAATTTAAACAAATACAAGAGTTCACACAAAAAATTATTCTTATGCCTTTCTTTAACGATCAGAAGCTTCCTCTTCCACTTAGCAACAACAAAACCCAACCATAAGCACAAACTATCATTCTCCTCCAGCAAATCAAAGATGAAATCTAGTCTAAATACTAAATTTTTCATAACTCTCTACATCAGCAAGGATACTAGAGATATCCTCCAACCAAACCTTGATCAAGTCCTTTACTAGCCAAAATTTCTTCCCTAGACCTTCTCTTTGTCTTTGCAACTACAAAATTTCTCCTTGTAAATGACCAACTCTTATCATCTATTTTATTTCTATTTATTTTAAATAATCACATGTATTTCCTAACTCATTCAATTATGTCTCAATAGCTTCAATTCTACCTATAAAATTGTCAACAACAACAGGCCAATAAAGACAATACCTATATATATCTAAAATTTCCTTTATGTAATCCTTTATTTCATTAATCATCTTGGATAGTCATTTTTTTTTATCATTGGTATACTTCTTCTCAATATACTCTCTCATTAGGAAATAGTTCGCACCATATTGCAACAATTTTCCTTCCAAAACCTTTATCAATTGAACTAGTAGAACACACAATATATTAGAAAAAAAATATCTTCTCACTGGTAAAAAGATCAATCAACATATCCTCAATCTCTATACCACTCACCAAAGAGAAACCATGCAATAATTTACTCACTTTTTCAAACTCACCATCTTCTTACATAGACTGAACGATGTTACAATCCATCGAGCTAGGTTTTGATGGATAAATTGCAAATTATTCTACCTCTTCTTCTTCTTCTTCACTCTCCTTTGTTTCCTTCTCACCCTCATCCTTTACTTAATCTTCTAAAATGGTAACAATCTCTTTTCCTTTCTTTTTGATCTTTATCCTCTTAAGTTTTGGAAGGGAACTACCAACAACAACAACCAAATCCTTTTGATCAAAAGAGGAACCCTCCTCAGCATGACTCATAGACACAATACCAGAAAAAACCAACACAAAGCAAATGTTAGTCCACAACAATGTAAAATATGTCTTGCAAGTATACTCTTTCTTTTCTAGAAATCCTAGACATCTAAAAAAAGTTTACCAATAGGGATGTCAGTCCTCCATTCTATATTTTCTCTACCTGGTAGAGACCTCAAGAAATAAAACATCAAACACACAACCATAGGTCCAAACCAAAATCCATAACCATCTTCTACTCACATCTTGACATTCTCAAAACATTTATCCAATAACAGTTTACCAAAATCAATTTGAACATGTTCCCTAATAATATTATGTGCAATGTAAACCTCTATAGTATATGTAGAACCATCACAATTTTGAAAGATTTTTTTAAAGTTATGTCATAGGAAACATACCTCACCACCAGATCACCAAGAGTTTTTATCAAGAGTGTGCACTGATCACACTCGATACATGTCAAATTGTTCACTTCATTATAATTTATCTTCTTCTTTCCTCAAAGTTCTCCAGTACTTCACAACCTTGTGATGTCTTTAATTACCTTCTTTTCCACCTGATAGGTGTTATCCAACACTAGGTTTCCATCCTAAAACCAACTTAGGAAGAACATAATGAATTCCTTTTCATCAAACCAAGGAAATTCTCCCCCAATATCCAAACCAAGATTATGAAATTTATATAAACATTTTGTAGACAATCTTCCTTCCATATTTTTGATCTTGCTATGATCAAATTATTTCAAATATGCTTTCTTAAATATTCTTGAAACAACTACACCAGTATCACAAACAACCAATTGAGATTTCATCTTTGCAACAAATTTTTTTTTCTTCAACCTCTCTCAAGGTCTATGAAAAAATCTAAAATTTATTCTTGCAATAGTGCCAAATAATTTAAAATTTTTTCTTTTATAACCACAATCCATCATAATTACTTTTATTGCAAAAATTTAATTATCACAGATGCAACTCCTTTGTACACATCACATCAATCATTCAAAACATTTGCAATCATTAATTATTTATCCAACATACTAGATACAAGCTAGTTGCAACTAATATTGCCTCAGAGAAGGGGAAGTGACTGATATAGAATTTAAATACTCCCCCTAAACCAAAGCATTTAGCTCATTTACTAGAAGAGCTAGTACCGAGATCCAGTACCACAAATATTTCTTCACTAGCATGTTTATTATTTAATGTCATGTTAGTATTCTTGGATTCACTTTAAACTGTAAGATTTTACTATCTCTAATATTTACGAGAGCACAACCAAATCTACATGAGCTAGTATAATGACCAATCTAACCATATTTAAAACAATTGACATTCCTCTGACCTAATCTCATTGTCTAAACTTTTGATATGTATTGATTATCCTTGTGACCATAATTATAACACACATAGAAATTCTCATGAAATATATTATTCATTTCACTTTTCTTAACCACATTAGAAACATGAATTATGCATTAATTTTCTTTATGAGCAACCCAATGACAAATAAAGTATTGAACCTTCTATTCTTTCCTCATCTTACATTCAACAAGCTTATGATAAAATTTATTGCATACATAACAGTAACCGTTAAAATATAAGTAACTTTGAGCATTCAATTGTCTTACTAAAGGCCTTCTTATAGATGAATTTAAAATCTTGACCTTGATTTCTACCTCATATTTTGCTTCAGCTTCAACTTCCTTCTCCTTTCCTTTGGCCTTCAAATCTGAACATTCATTAGTAAAAGCTAATCCTTAATAATGTGCATATCTTAAGAGTGACCTATCTTTATCTCTTGTGGTAATTTGGTATGAATATTTCTTATTTATGAACTATATTTAGTTTTGGTGGTAGCAGGTTAAATACAAATGTAATTTATTTTGTTCTATGGCTGACATATTTTTTGGCTTAGTCGACATATGTAGTTATCTTATCAAATGTATATACAAATAGAGAAATCATTTTGTATCTAATGTATGAGAACAAGTAAGCTAAAGAGAGAGATCGTATGTATTTATGTGAGAAACAAAGATCTAAAGGTTGCTGTACAGCCGCTATATTAAGAGGGGAGGGGTGAATCAGTATACCCTTGAACAATGTAAAACACTTAACTAGTTGTGCACATAACATATTTTAAACCTGCTAGAAACTAAAGTACTAAAATCATAAAACAAAGAATCACATAATACCAATATTTTTTTCCCTGAAATCTAAGATGGGAAAAACCAAGAAGAGGGTTCACTCTCAAATATTATGGAATTGGTTATATAATACGTAGGGTGGCTCATTGCCACTGTGGCTCACTATTGATGTGCTCATGACGATTGGCCTCACTACCTCGATAAAAAATAGAAAAGATTTCTATATATACAAATTTGAAGTGTTAGGCATGTATCTACAAATGCATAGAATACAATTCTCAGTGTAATATAATTCTTCTCCTTTTTCTGATACAAAACTTCACTAATAATTTGTAGATAGTAGTTCACATATACAATCAATATTAAAATAAATATCACAGATCACTTCTCTATCCCATTTTTAAGGTTATTGTAGTTATATACCATTATTTTTATATACATTCTCTATGTTGACTGAGACCAAAAACAAAATGTGTGAACTTTTGCAATACAAAAATATTCTCAGCCAAACCAAAAAATGATTTTATCATAGTAGTAACATGAGTCTGGACCCAAAAAGTCATGCACTATGCCAAACATAAATTACCACCAATAATTTCACTATATCTTCTATCAGTGACTATTTTTGGTGCCTACTATTGATGAACACTGAATTGATACCGAAAGATGTAACCAAAAAATGGGATAGTCTAACAATCTCCTCCTTTGTCATCGATGGAAATCAAAAATATTTTGGAAAGCCAAAACTAATCATAACAAGAACTGATGATGGGGAAAATCCAAAACTCCACCTAAGAGGAACATATAGATAGCTTATACTTCTTTTTTTTTCAAAAAAATTATCAAAATCTTTATTGAGATATTTTTGTTTTGGTTTGACTCATTCACTATTCCACCTTTTGACATTAATGAGAAAGGGGTCACAAACTTTACAAAATGAAGAAGAAAATAAATTACAAACTTGAATCAACAACCTAAATGGACTCAAGGGTCTTCTTTAGCAGTTGGAGCTCATCAATCCACTTATCTTTGTTTTCATTCCTTTCAAAGATAGCATGATCCACTCAATAAAGATGCACATGAACCGTATCCAACATATCCTTTGTTGCCTAAATATATGATGCTTCTTCTAATTAGTACCCTTTTGCAAACAATATTGATTTACTCAAGATTGAAATACACCGAACACACATATCTTGCATATTTACTAAAGGAACAATGATATCTTCTCTTTGTTGCTGAAGATAGAAAAATCAATTTTGCATTTGTTCCAATTGAGTTCTAATTCATCCATCAAGATCATAGGTTATCTTGTAAGACCAATAGTCATTTTTTATTTGCAACTCAATAGAATCCATTTTATGTTTTATCCTTTTGGTGGCCGCAAACCATTGCAATGTGTAATCATAGAATTCATTTCCATCTTCCTACATTTCTTGACATTCTTGAATTAAATTTTGTAAATCAAAAAAGGTTTTATGGTATCTATCTTTGAGTTGTTGTAGGAACATATGTTTAGTTTCTTCTTCCTTAAACTAAATTATGTTATGAATTAAAGTTTTTAAATCCTTTATGTAATTCACTAGTAATCTACAATTGTCTTTATACTACAAGATGGGTCAATTGTACATGTGGGAACCAAATCTTGAAGTACTGGCATAGTCTCTTCAATAACCTCTTGATTTTCTTTAGCACTTTCAATAACTCTTCTTGTGCATAAATAGTGATATTATGCCCAAATCGAAGCTTTTTCTTTGAAGTAACCTTGTTTAAATCTATGAGATACATGGATTTGGTGACAATTTAAATAAAAAGTGGTGATGGTATGAAACTTCTTAGAAACCTGTGAGAACTAGACCCAATATCTGGTCTTCAATCAATAACTTCAATCTCAGGCTCCTTTCTCTTTGGACTGTTTGCTACAAGACTATCAGTAGAAACTAACACTGAAACATCCTTTTCCCTTATTTCCTTTTCTTGCTTCACTTATTATTCTTTATTTTCCTCTTTCTTATTTGTTTCCTTCCATTTTATTTTTTCCTCTTCTTGTGACTCAGTTTCCTTTTTAATTTTTTCTTCTACTTCTAATATCATAGCTTCCTTTTTAGTCATATCCATATCTATTGGTTTGACAATGTTAGGGTTCACAATGGATTCATCCAACCTAATTTCCTCTTATATTTTTTTTTTCCTTCATCCTTTTATTTTCCCTCATGAATCTCTTCAATTCTCAGAGAAGATCCTACCTAAGCAAGAATAAGTCGCTCAATGTTAGAGAGATTTTGGTCCAAGTTGTACACTTCATTATCATCAAATTCTTAAATGACATCAAGTTTTCTGGGGAAACAATGTGAAGTGGAAGGTTCACTGGTAACAACTTGTGCTAGCATATTCAGTTCACAGAAAAGATTAGATAAATTCACAATCGTTTTTTGTTTTATTTGGACTACAATAGACTTATGTTCCATAAGGGAATACAATATCTTCTTTATTTTGAGAACATGTCATTTTTCTATGATAGAAAAATAATTAACATAATGCTTACCCACTATAGCTTTGCAAACCTCATCCAAAGATGCCTTGTACAAACCTCTTTCTATTTTCTTGGCTTTAATTCTTATTTTTTTTAACTCATTCCATAAAGATGTGGAAAATTCATTCTTATAATCTTCCCATTCAACATCGTGTTTAGCATTGTATTGGAAGAATGCATCAATAATGGTTTGTTTCCCATCATCAGATGTTGATACATAAATTTAACCAACACTCCTCTCACAAATAAATAAATGATCACATACAATTCTAGAATCCAAAGGGATTGGAACCAAAATTAGATTCAAAATTGACTTTTTTTTCTTTTCCTTTCTGATTTTTTCCTCACTCTAATCTACAATTGTTCTTTGCCATTGTCTAAATCAATGGATTCATCTGACTCATTACTGGAATAACAATTATAGGAATATCACTAGACATTTTAGCCTTGGGCTTGTTTGAAGCTACAAGAGTTTACTATGTTATCTTCCTCTTCTTAGAGGGGATATTCTTTTCCATTTTAACCATGGGAGTAGAAGACACGATAGTACCCGAAGTATTTTTGGTAGAACTGTGATTAGTTCTCCTCCACATTTTGTCGTGTTCTTCTTTGGTTATGTCAACAATATCTATAATATCTCTTAAAACATTTTCAACCTTTTTCTTGGCATCCTTAGTTTCCTTCTTGCTATAGATTTCAATATTTTTATCTTTAGTTGTGTCAAACCTATCCTTAATGGTGTCAATGGGGCTAGCAAACAAAACCCTAGAATACTCTTCAATTTTTAGTTTAATTATCTCATAACCAAGTAATGGTAACCATTTTTCTCTAGGTTGTACATCTTGAATAATGCAATGATCAGTGGTAACAATAAATGTGATATTTTTCTTATAATTTTCAATCATAGATGGAGGAATTCTATCATTTTGGTGCATTCTCCTTTGCAAAACTACAAAGAGCTCTGTGAACTGATCATCTCTATCAACTATTCTAGCTTTCTTAATTAACCTTCTTTCAATCTAACGGGCTATAGGTGTATCTTAAGACCAAAGCACTCTGCCTTCACCAAATATAGTATTTGAAAAGTAAAATAATAGACAAATAGCTAATGAACCGAAATGAAAAGCTACATTTTTATTTCTAGTTTTTACATCTTTCAAATTTTCAAGAAATTGATCTGTAATAAGAGTAAAAATATTATATTGCATACCTTTCACCATTTTATGAGCTACATATATTGTAGTCGTCGAGACTGAATTCTCCTAGTTAGTATCTTAGACTTTGTTTTTAATAACCTATGAAGCATATCTAACTACAAGTTCAATAATGATGCTCACTTTCATTGATCTTCCATCAGAGGTGGCACCGGTTAGAGCCTTTCCTTTTTCAAATTTAACAGATTTTTATTTGATACTTCTCTGACATCACATAAACCAGTAAACATTTTCATGACATCTTTTGTTATAAAATTATAATTGTCAAGCCATAAGAAGGTGTCTTGAAATCAACTAATTTCCATTTTCACCCAATTGTCATCTCCACAAAAATTTGGAAAAGTGATGAAAATATGTAGCTTCTCAACCAAGACCTGAAATTCTAGCCTCATACTACAATCGTCGGTTGACAAATTTTTTTCCCAAATGTCACCAAGCTTGTAATGATCAAATTCATTTAATTTATGCCTCAAGTGAATTTTAACTTCCTTTTTTGGGAAAAAAATCATGTAGAATTTGAGACAGACAACCTGACATGTCATTTTTTGTCAAAATATTAGGGCACAGTCACAACACTTGTTGTGGCTCATGGGATTCATCAATCAAAACATGGGTGAAACTTCCAACCATTTCCATGAGTGAATTGAGAGATACTACCTTCAAATTTTCTTAGAAAATCCTTTAAACCTTTCTAGTAAACCCTATCTCTTCTTCATCACTCTTTATCTCTTCAAAATAGTTGCTTGTAGTGTGCCAAATGACTAGTAAAGTACCATATTTAACGTATAATCTTGAGTAAAAATAGAATTATATGCATTTTAAGCCTACTAACTTCACTTTTTTCTGAAAGGAATATTCTCATCTACCAATAAGTCCTTGATGGCTCATAGATTTGACATACTTAGAACTCTCAGGATGGGAGATAGATGTGATGTGATTTTCTCCCCGTAACCAACAACCTTAAGGGTTCTAAATTTTTAGAGTGTAATTTTGCATCTAATCTAGTCTTGTTTTTATCCTTCTTTACCCAATTCTTTTTCATTTCATTTCTGATTTCTTCCTTATCAATAATCTTTGTCAATTCTGACATTTGAAAATTCATAGATCTGCAATACTTTGCAATGTTACCAACTTTTTGTACTAAAGCATCAATTAATTTGTTTCTTTTATCTTCACCTACACTCATTAGATTTATGACCATATAGAAAACATGTATAATGGTATCCAGTAAATTTTTTGATATCATTACTAGGCTTCCTATATTCACTTTATTTATGACCAAAAGTATTACAATTGAAAGATCTACTAGTCAAGATCTATTATTCATATTAGTTCTTCTTCTACAATCTATTTCTTTATGTCTTGATTTATTACATTTGAAACAATGACCATTAAATGAATTAAAATTCATACTTACTTGGGGTCTTATCAGATCCTTACCTTGTCCATTTGATCATATTTAGTTTCTTCTTTACTTATCAGAACTAATTGTATAGTTAGAAAATGGAAGCAATTCCATTTTGGACTGGTTTAGCCCTCCAAGTAAGTGGTTTGGGGTCATTTCAAGTGCCTTTAATGGGTCTCTAACTTGGATCTCTATCTTACCCTTGTTCTACCCCCTTTTCCATTTCTCTCATGCTTATTTTTGGCACCTCGATATGCAAGATGAGTTACTTGACCTCAGGTTCAAGGTCAACCTTTTGGGTCAAGGTTGACCTCAACCCTAACCTAGGTTAAGGTTGACCTCGACCCTGACCCAGGGTCAAAATTTTTGGTTTCTAGGGTTTTCGGATGCCGGTCTTTAATAATATTTAATGCCTACTTCTGGGTCGACTGTTTTGGTCTTCAAGGCAATGACTCATGAAATTATATTTAATATATTTCCACTTCTAAGGGTATAGGTCTAATTGGAATTTTATTCTCCTATGTAGGCCTCTCTAGAAGATTGTGCCCTATATTGGTATATAAGCAAGCCTTCTCTCATTTTCTCTAAGACAAAAAGATGCAAGAAGTAATTTCATCCACAAAAATTCTATGCATAATATATTGAAGAAAGCATCTACTATCAATAATTCAAGAATTCAAAGACATTCAAGCATTAAATTCATCAAGAAGATCCAATGGTAGCCATTGAAGGATTCAAGCTCTATGGATTCCTCTTGTTGAATTTTTCTCCATCCACATCCATGCAAGCCTCTTCCTATTCGAAGATCCATTCAAGATTGGTGTTGAAGATCTACAATAAATTTATTTGAGACATCCTACATCCTAAATTCTACATTCTACATTCATTTGGTGCATACATACTTGTGGGTCCAAGGATTCAAATCCGCCACAAGGGTTTCTATACAAGAAAGGTGAATGGGTTTATTTACTTTGTTTATTTATGAATTTTCAATTAAACTTTAAGTTTGATTCCAAAACTGGGGTTTGACCAAGGCAAATCCCTCCCCCAACAAACACAACCATTTTTCTTGTAGGTATAGGTTCAAGATAGAAAATTCAAGTGTAGATCTGGATACCCTTTTCGGTAGACTTTCAGGATCTGGAAACAAATTTTCCATCAGATTGTGCAGGTCAAGGTCAAATTTCTGTTCTAGGTTAGGATTGACTTTCTATTTTGGGTTAGGATCGACTTTCTATTTTGGTTCAAAATCAACCTAAGCCAGATTTGGAAACAATTTATGGGTTTTCTCTGTGTTTGTGTTTCTGTGCCTAATCTTGTTGCAGAACTTTCAAAAACTCAATACAGACACCCAAAATCAGAATTCTTCATATCTATTAAATTTTGAGGTTAGTACTTGTCTTCTAATTCATTTCAATTAAGGTCTCAATCAATTCAAATCAATTATATTCTTCATCCATTTTTTTGGATTGTTAGACTTTCTTCTTTTTTCTTATTTCTGATCGATTGATGCATTTGCGCATTAATAATTTTCTTATGGTTAATTAAAGTGGATCTTTCCTTCATGAAATTTGGGGCTAGGAAGGGGATCTTATCTTCTCCTTAATACTATTAACATCAACACCACATTGTCCCTTTCATCCTTTCTTTTATACTTTCATACATTACATAATTTATATATTACATTTCGGTGAACCCATGATAGACAACTCTTTCTGTTAGGTGTTATATTTAAATTTCATGCTAGATCTTGCATAAATATTAGATTAGCCCTCTTTTATGTTCTTGCATTTACATTTTCTTAGTTTAGTTCATTTACATTCCATTGGTGTATGAGCTTTACTACCTCTAGTCCTACCTATAATATTTAAGTTAGAAGAAGACATAGACTTATGGGTTCCTTTGATCCTAAGTCTTCCTCTCCTTTCCTTAGGATCCCGGATGAAAATTTGATCACTCATGATTCCAATACTTGTACGGAGCATAACTCTTCTCACTCATCTCATGATGAGCATGATGCTTTAAGAGTTCCTCCTGAACAAGTCCAAAAACTATCAACTGAACTTGATAAAATGGGAAATTGGATTATTCAAGGAAACCATAATCAAGATTCTATTCAAGCTATAGAGTCTCTTAAGAAAGTCCTCCATGATATTTGTTGGTTGTATTTCATTTTTTTGCTGCTGTGCCTATTCCTTGCCTTGTTCTCTGAAAATTTGCAAGTTTTCATGCTAATTCCTTGTCAAAATCCTGATAAACCCTGAAAAAACCCTAAGGCCAAATGATAAACGATGCATTTTAAAACCCTTAGCCATGTCTTTCTATTCCCTCGTTACCTTTTTCAAGTCACTAAAGGCATGTGCTATTTAAACAATTTAAGTTAGGTCGCTTGATCGCATTACCGGAAACGAATATGCCAAAACATCTCCCAACTTTGCTTTTACCTTGTGTCGCTTAGTCTCATTAAGCAATCGAATATTCCATCTATGTATCAAGACTTAGCGATTTCCTTTTGGTCAGGTTGTCGCTTGATAATCATGTTTTGAGCTTTAAAATGAACGGGACCCACCTTCAGTCGGGTGATCGCGTGAAGAGTCAACAGGTCAAAGAAATGTCTTCCGACCTTGCGCCTCCTTCATGTCGCGT
>MU225686.1:455997-476702 GCA_018584345.1 Thuja plicata | reverse complement strand
TAAAACCTGCCTGAGTAGTTGTGGAACTCAAAAATGAAGAAGGACCTTATTCTAGTCCTTAGAAATTAGGCTTTTCTTGTCTCTGAATCAGAAGTAGAGGCACAGGATTCAAATAGACATTTCAAGCATTGTGATTCATACAAGAAAAATCCCTAACAATATTAATCAAGGTGTTAATCTCTTGCATGGTATTAATCATTTTTTTCATTTAAATATTAAACCTTTAGCTCAAGAGGCTCAAGATTTAGGATTTACTCTTCCTATCACTAGTGTGGAACCTTCTTTTGTTCCTTTACCTAGTAATCCTACTTACACTCCTCCTTTCGTGACTACATCTCTTGCATTTTCAAATCCTCTAGTTTCAAATCTTCCACTTCCATCTATTCCTGTGATTGTTTCACCGATGTCTTTACCTACCTGATAGCCTTCATATCATAGTGTGCCTTTTACCTATTCCAACCCTCTTCCAACTCTGGTTCCAAATGTTCCACTAGTTTTTTCTTCTATTCATGTCACTTCATACACTTTTCCTAGTGTTCCTAATGTTTCTATGCCACCTATTTCTTCTAATGATTCCACAATCATTAGTTTGGCTCAAAGTATGTCCTCATTACAATAACAACTTGATTCTTTAATTCAATCCAAGTTTATCATTCCAACATGTGACATGGGTAGTCCTCTATCCTTAGACATTATTCATGCTCATGTCCCTCAACAAGACAATATGCCTTGTCTTGAGAATTAAAATGGTAAGGGAGACCATGTCACTCATGTTAAGACATTTCAAATCCTTTGTAGTGACTATGCTCATGACCATAGGATTTTGGCTAAGCTATTTGATGGGACTTTTCATGATAAGGCCTTGAAATGGTATTGTTCCTTTCCTCCTTATTCTATTGATTATTTTCCAAAACTTTCTAATACCTTTATTCAATAGTTCCAAAATAACATTGGTCCGCAAGTTTCCTTAACTGATTTAATGCATTGTAATAAAAATACTAAGGGAAAATTGACTAACTTTTTTGGTATATTTAAGCATTTGTATGCTCATATTTCTTATCATGTTCCTGATATTGATATTCAGAATATTTTTATTTCAAATTTCCAAAAGAATAGTAGAGATAAGATTGTGCTTATTGAATTTACCTCTTTTCAACAACTTTGTGTAGCGCTTCATCGTTATCAATTACAAGCATGAGTCAATTTGAGAGTAACACTCCAATGGCTCCTATTACAGTTGATAAGAGTGATGATGCTCCTAATCCCAACATGTTTCATAAACCTAAAAACTATGTCAAGATAAATAAATAGGTGATTGTAGTTGCTGATCAAGTTGTTGTTGAATCCCACAATGCCACTTCTGCATCCACTGCTTTTCATTTAAATTGTAAGTTTACTCCTCTTTCTGAATCTTTACATTCTATTATGAGTAAATTTTTGACTGGCAATATGATTACTTTGCCTCCTATTCGACCTCTTCTCCCTATTACGATGGCATCAAAATCTTTTGATTCTAAAGCCCTTTGTCAATACCATCGTCAGAATGGCCATGATACTGAGAAGTGCCATTCTCTAAAATATAAGGTTCAAGATTTAATTGATTCTAATGCTCTATATGTTGATAATTTTGATGGTTGTGTCAACAAAATTGTCTCTCCTAATCAAAACCTTCAAATCTATACGAATCATTTTCCTACACATGATACTAATACTATTGTCCAGTCATTTTTTGTTGACATTATTTATGATTCAAAGATGGATGATCTAAACCACATTGTTAACCATTTGGAGTGTGTTGTTTCATCTCAACCTACTATTCAAGATCCTTTTCCTCCACCTCATCTTCAAATTTCACCTCAACCTAAACTGAAACCTCAATCTAAACCTTCAAAATAGCCTAAGGTTAAATGACCTTAGGAACTCTTGATCACCTTTGATGATTCTGATACTATTAAGGCTCTTGATGGTCCCCTCTACATTTATGCTAGGATTTATAAGATACCTATTTGTAGTTGTCTTGTTTATCCCACATCCTTAGTCAATGTCATCACTGAAGAAAATCTTTTTATGAAGACCTTGCAACATGATTTTTATGATACATTTGATGCATGGATTCAAACTTGTAATGATTTTATCTACCCATCATTTGGTTCTATTACCTTACGTATTGAAATTTCTGGTAAATTTGTAGACACTAACTTCATTGTTGTCCCTACTTCTGATCAATTTCAAGTTAAATTTGGTTTTCCTTGGTTATCTGCCATGAATGTTGTTGTTTCTCCTATCCATAAGTGTATTAAGTTCATTCATAATGGAGAAATTAAAACAATTAATCATATTTTGTATCAACCTTCTAGGCCTAGAGATTGCACTACCCTTGACTTCTTTTGGCCTTCATTACCTATTTCATGTCCTTCTTGACCTGATAACCTTTTTCATTCATATCAAGCCTATAAACATCGAAAGATTCTTGAGTTAACCATGCCTTAGATGGATATTAACCATGGTCTTTTTCCTATGCCTTCCATACCTCCTTTATCCATTTCTTCTAGTCCTATTAATAAAACTCCTAGTATTACTTTTCAACCTACTGAGAGTCGTACTAATCCTCCTATAGAACCTATGAAGGAACCAATTTTTGTTCCTCCTAGTTCTCAATATATTTCAAGCAAGACAAAATGTAACAAATATTCCAATGAACATTGTAATAAGTGTCAAGCTCATGCTAGGGGTCATGCCTCTATTCTTTGAAATTATTTACCTTATTTTGACCAACCTATGTGTAATGTGTTGGAGGAGTTTAATTTTAATGATGATGTTAAGAATAATGATTATGATGATTCTATTCACATTTTAGATTCTATTTCGATTAATCTTGATGAAGAAGATACTTTTGATGATCCTATTGATGCCAATGATGAATATGAGACTATTGATCTTGATAATGATTTACCTCATATGTTTTCCACACAACTGATAATTACACCTACTATCAAACATCCCAATTATCAATAGGATCCTTCCTTGGAACTGGCTATTAATGCTATTGTGTTGCATAAATTCCCTCTTGCGAGTTTCTCACCTTCCCTAAATGATATACATCAAGATGGGGAGAGTAGGTGATGCACTTGATTGGCTTGTCCTTCATTGTAGCCTTGTATGTGTTTTCCTATTATATTGTGCTTCTCCTTTAATGTTTTTGCTAAATTTTTGTTAGATTCTTTTATACGACCCTTGTTACTTTGTTGGTGCAAGGTGATAAAGGAATTGAACCTGTTGTACTATCCTTCTATATGTATCTATATTCTTCTATATATTATTTTCATGGTATGTTGTACATGTGCTATTATTTGTAAATGTTTTCCTTCTGTAGTCTGCTTGGATTTGAGACATGGTAGCACTGATTCTTTTTGGTCTCGATGTTGTGGTATGAAAAGACTCTTCTTCATAACTCTTACATTTTATTTCCTCCATTGTGATTATAGTTCTACTTTCTTTGGGGAACGATGTCAATTCACTTGCAATAATATCATATCTATATATACATATTATCTTTTGATCATACTGACCCCACGGTAGGTAGATCCCTTCTATGTTCTTTGTATGTTTATGTGGTATTTCCCTTGGTTTGTCTTCACTTGGGGGAATCTTTTAGTGGAAACATAACCAATGGAGTTGTTTATGTTTCCGTTAAATTCATTTCTCCCATTAAAGTGTTAGCAATGACTTTAACGTAGGGGTATATGCTCTACTCACCTTTTTGCACATTCTGAATATTTTCAAAACATAAAAATTCTCTCCCTTTATTGATTAGAGACTAATCCTTAAAGCATGGATTTTTACCTTATAGGATTTCTTGATCCCTCTAGTTTCAATTTACAATGGTTTGATCCCTTAAGGATAGAAGGTGTCCTTCAGACTGGATCTTTCTATATGTTGACTTTTCTCTTTTGGAGTAGAATATTCCTAAGAGTAAAACCTTGATGGGTTGACTAGTGATTATCCATATTCACTAGGTGGTTCAACTCCATCTTTCCAATTGCACTTTTTCCTTGTGTGATTCGCAATGGGACATAGGTTCTCATGGGGTGAGGTAATCACATCCTCTCTCTCTTTTTCTCTGACTGGTGATGTCTCTCTTATCGAGATCTTAGTGTTGATAAAGACTTAACTCCTTGGGAGCTTAAGGATTCCTTTGTCCCTTTTGATTTCAATAAGATTATCTTTTCTCTATGATCTCCTTTACCAAGAGTTTTCATCAAGTCCATACTCTTGCTAAAGTGGGGGCTAAATGTATAGTCAGAAAATGGAAGCACTTCCATTTTGGACTAGTTTAGCCCTTCAAGTAAGTGGTTTGGGGTCATGTCAAGTGCCTTGAATGGGTCTCTAACTTGGATCTATCTTTTACCCCTATTCTACTCCCTTTTCCACTTCTCTCTAGCCTATTTCTAGCACCTTGATCTGCAAATCTGAGTTCCTTGACCTTAGCAACAAGGTCAACCTTCTAGGTCAAGTTTGATCTCATTCCTGACCTAGGTCAAGGTCAAACTCAACCCTAAACTATGTTAGGATTGACCTTAACCCTGACCTAGGGTCCAAATTTTAGGTTTCTATGGTTTCTAAATGTCGGGCTTCAGAAAGATTAAATTCCTGCTTCTGGGTCGGTTGTTTCAGTCTTCGAGGAAACAACTCTTGAAATTATTTCTAATATAGGTCCACTTCTAAGCGTATAGGTCTAATTGGAATTTAAATATCCTATGTATGCCTCTCTATAATATTTTTTCCTAGATTGGTATATCAAGAATCCTTCTCCTCTCATTTTCTCTGAGATAAAAATATGCAAGTAGCAATTTCATCCACAAATACTCTATGCATGATTGATAGAAGTAACACCCAAGGTCTGCTTACACAATACTCTAGATAGGACCTAGCTTGACCTAGTCCTCTTAGAATCCCAATTTCCCTTTAGGAAAAAAATAGCCTCAAGACACTGAGCCTAGGACTACTTCCAACTCTTCTCTAAGAGTTACAACTATTGTGTTTCACCTTGAAGGACATCCACCATTAGTTTTGTCTTAATGCTTCTTATTGGCTTTGAAGAATTCCAATCCCAAATCCTTTGTACCAACTCCACACATGCTATAAGGTCCATGTACACTCTTTTTATTTTCATTCTGTATCCATACATTCCAAATTCTATAGATCTTCACTCTCAATTTAGTCAAGTTCCAAAATTGCACCCAAAATGACCTTATTAGGCCTAAAGAACCAATTAGCCCTATCCATAGGGTTTTTCAAGATTTACTCTTAAAACTTCCACACAACAACTGTAACCAATCAAGGGTCTAGATACCCTTTTTGGAAACCTAAATCTTTTTTAATTTCTAGGGTCCCCAAGTCCTCTATACACCTCTTTCCTAAAATGTAGGGCTATTAAGCCTATTTTGGCTCCTCACAAGCACTTCTCTGATTTTTATGGAAACATCAGTCCAAATGGATTGGATGGGTTCTAAACTCATTACTAGGGATCTATGAGACCCTAAAGACACTGATACCACACTTGTTTAAGGACTCCCATGCACATCCTTGTCTCTGCATTCTTGTTTTCACCTGCCATACACCTAACCAGACTATCCTAGCTTGCCTAAGGCATGGATTCAAAATTAGCAAGTTAAATCCTCTGACCTGCTAGACCTGCATATGTACACTATACAGAGGCTCCCCTAACACATTCATTCAACCTTTTTAGTTTTCTACAATTGAATTTCATGGGGGAGCCATAAAACCAAAATCTCCCTGAACTTCACCAATAGACTACCTAGTTCTTAAACAATTTCCTACACCTATCAAATCAACTCTACACTACTTTCACTCTTAATGAAAAAGTCTTAAATCAGTCTCTGCTACATGAATCCAAAATTATATCAGATATTTCAATCCATTAAAACACAAAGAACTCTCAAAGAAGTTGATTGTACTCTATTTTCTCAAAAACTTGCTCTATTGCTCTCCAAAACCTTGCATACATCAACTCTTCCTTGGGAATGAGCCATAGAGTGAATAAATATGATTCCTCCACCATTTAAAGCCACTTTCATTCATTTCCACTCCTATAGTGGAGGGAATCCAATGTTGTCAAGTTGCATGCAAGATTTGCAAAAAGTTGCAAATGTTGTCATGACAACTTTTAGCATCTTTTGCATTTATGATGCAAACTACATGTTAGCGCCTCTAACCCATTTAGTTCAATGAAATAAAATTAGTTATGCCTCCTTAAGAATCTTTATCCTCATACATAGGTCTTGGACACATTTAGGCCTCATTTCCCAATATTATACCAAATTAAGGACTAAACAACTAAAAAAAAATAACAAAGACAAAGATGGAATTAGAACTAACCACTAATCCATCTAGTCTCACACAACAACAAGACCTTCTAAGGTATTAAGAAATCACACACTTACTTGGGTAGGGTTAGTTACAAAACAAAACTGACTAGGGCCTTGAGGATAGCCTAGGTGCTCCTGCAGCATCCTCCCCTAATGAAAATATTGCATTCCACCCTTGGATTAAGTAAGTTGAGATCAATGCCAAAAATTTTAAACTCAATCTCCTTGATCCACACTACATTTGTATATGGTTTTCCTTGCCACTTTTCTAAGTGTTATTGGTACTCCTTCTTTATGGTCTTCTTGTAGACTCTATAATCCAAAATTTTCTCTACTTTCTTGATTGGCGTGGATGGAAAATGTAGTTCTTCTTCCTCCTATATAACTTCAGTCAAACTTTGATCTACATCTAGGATTGGGCCTTTGTGTAGAACCAAGTTTGTAATTAAACACTGGTGATAAACCCATATCCTTTGGAAGTTCTACCTTGTAATCATTGGCTCCATATTTGGCCAGTATAACACATGGGCCAATTCTTCTCATTTGAAGTTTATGTGGTGTTCCTTTCTGAATTCTTTCCTTGTTGAGGTGAACCATTACTAGATCTCCAAATTTTAATTGGACATCTCTTCTTCTCTCATCCACTTTAGTCTTGATCTTGTCTATATTTTTAATGAGTGTTTTCCTGACTGTCTCATGAACTTCTTACATAGAATGTGAAAAATCATCAGCATAGCCACTCCCCTTGGCTCCATCCTTCAAATCTCTGAGCTCATAGATTCCTCTTGGATGAAGGCCATAGACTCTCTCAAAATTACTTTTTCCAATAGTCCTATTCACTATGTCATTGTAGGAATATTCTTCTTTCCCAATGAGTTGGTCCCCAACTTGACCGTACTCTTTTTTTTAATGTGTTAGGATATTTCCAAGACTCTTATTTACTACCTCTTTTTGACCATCAGACTAGAGATGGTAGGGAGATACAAATGACAAGTTAGTTCCAATTTTTTTCCATAGACTCTTCCAAAAATGACTCATGAACTTGGTGTCTCTGTCAAACACTATACTCAATGGTAAACCATGAATTCTAACAACCTCCTTGAAGAATAGGGAAGATATCTGATTTTCACCATTTGTTTTCTTGCACGGTACAAAGTGTGCCATCTTACTAAATCTGTCCACAATAACATATATGTTGTCCATTCCTTGTTTTTTTTGGGTAAACCAACTACAAAATCCATGCTCAAACATTCCCACGGTCTATTTGGAATGGGAAAAGGTTGGTATAGGCTAGCATTAGTAGATGTTCCTTTGGCCTTGTAATAGATAACACAACTTTCTACATATCATTTAACATCCAAATTTAGCTTGGGCCAGAACTAGAATCTTTGGACTAATTCTTGAGTTTTATTAACACCAAAATGGTCACTAAGTGCACCATTGTGTTTCTCCTATATTAGATTCTCCTTAATAGACCCCCTAGGAACACACAATTGACTCCATTTAAACAATAGACCAGTTTGTAAAGTATACTAAGAGTATTGACTATGAAAGTGATTTTTTTACTCTTGATATACCTTATAAATGTCTACAAAGTCTTCATCTCCACCATATAGGTCTTTGAAGTTATCTATTCCCATACTTTGTAGTTGAATTTCTTGGATATTCAAATCTCTTCTTCTTAAAGCGTCTGCAACCTTGTTCTGAAACCCCTTCTTGTACTTGATGTTGAAGGCGCAAGCTTGTAGGTACTCAACCCACTTCATATGCTTGTGACTCAATTTATCTTGTGATTTCAAGAAGCTCAATGATTGATTATCTGAATAGACTATGAACTCCTTTGCAAGTAGGTATTGCCTCCATTTCCTCATTGATTAGACCAGAGCATACATCTCTACATCATAAGAAGAATACTTCTTTTTAGCTTCACTTAGTTTCTTAGAGTGGAAGGCCACTGGTCTTCCCTCTTGGCTCAAAAATGCACCAATGGCTACATTGATGGCATCACATTCCACTGTAAATATCTTTTCAAATATTGGCAAAACCAAAATTGGTTGGGTTGCAATCTTTTTTTTCAGTAGCTCAAAACCATGGTTAGCTTGTTGATTCCAAATAAACTTAGTCTTCATGCCTCCTTTAATAGTGTCTAACATAGGAGAATAGATTGCACTAGATTTATTAATAAACTTTTGATAATACTATCCTAGGCCATGAAAACTTCTTACCTCGGTGCTGTTCTTGGAGTAGGCAAGTTGATGATGGCCTCCACTTTTCTAGGATCCATCTTTAAGTTACATTGAGATAACACAAATCCAAGGTACACTAGTTCTTTCTTGATGAATTCACACTTTTCCAAGCTGATCATAAACTTCTCCTCATTTAAATTTTTGAAGACCTTTTCTAGGTGCTTGAGGTGTTCTTCCCTTGTCTTACAATAGAGGAGTATATCATCCAAGTAGACTACCACAAATTTACCAATATAATATTTAATAACTTCATTCATCAACCTCATGAAAGTTGATGGAGCATTGGATAGGCCAAATGGCATGACAAGCCACTCATACAGTCCTTCTATGGTATTGAAGGTTTTTTTCCACTCATCACCTTCCTTTACACTAATTTGATGATACCCACTCTTTAGGTCTATCTTGGTAAAATATCTTGCTCCTCTTAGACAGTCCATTAGGTCTTCTATCCTGGGGATAGGGAACCTATACCTTATTGTAATCATATTGATTTCTATGGAGTCTATACATAACCTCCAAGTTCCTCCCTTTTTGGGTGCTAGGATAGTAGGCATGACACATGGGCTAATACTTTTCCTAAAAAGACCTTGTTCTAGGAGCTCTTGGATTTGTCTAGCAATTCATCATTCTATTGAGGGGTCATTTTATAGGTTGTCTTATTTGGTAGGGTAGCTCTAGGGATTAGGTTTATTTGATTTCTTACTAACTTCTTAGGTGGTAGGGATGAAGTTTGTCCATCACTGACTATGCCTTGGTACTTCTATAGAAACTCCTACACTTCCTTTGGCAACTTTTTTTTCTTCACTGCTTTGTCTACATTCTCTTCTTTTGGTTTCAACACTAAGGCAAAACAAACTCCCTCTCCTTCTTCCAAAGCCTCTAAGAACTCTTTTTCACTCACCATAAGATCATTAGGGCCAGTAGAATTCACTTCTATATCCTCTAACAATGACTAAATTTGTAAAGTTACATTGTCCTTCTTGAATGAGTAGGAGTTCTTCACTCCATCATGCATGGCTTGTCTATTGTATAGCCATGGTCTACCTAGGAGAAAATGGCATGCATCCATGGGTAAGATATCACATAGAACCTTGTCCTTATATCTCCCAATTGAGAATTCAACCCAAGATTTCTCATTTACAAGGACATGTTGTCCTTTGTTTATCCAAGTGACCTTATAAGGATTTGTGTGGGGTATCATTGTCATTTTAAACTTACTAACTACCTCCTCTAACACTATATTGTCAATAGACCCTGAGTCTATGATGACTCTAAACACTTTTCCCATCATCTTAGATTTCACTCTAAACAATGACCTCAAGGTATTTGTTTCCACCACTAGCTTCTTCTTGAACATAGTTCACTCTCGTATCACTACCTTGGGAGCTTGAATTGTTATTTGGACATCTGTATGCAGCATGACCCATTTGATTGCAATGGTAACATTTAATATTGGTAAAGTAGTTCCCTCTACCTTGGTTATTGTTTCTTCCTCTTCCACTAAAGTTCCTTCCTCTATTTGAACCTCCTCTACTAGAGTTTCCTTCATCTTTTTCACTAAACTTAGTATCCCCTTGGTTCTTTGATTCATAAATCCTTCCACCATATCCACTTATTTTCCCTCTAATATTTCTTCCTCTACCTCTTCCTCTAGAGGGACTTGAGTCTTGTTTTTTATTTAGCTTCTCTTCAACCTTGACAACAATTTAGTGGCACTTTTGAACTTTGTCTGGAGTCAAAAGACTCATCTTATCTTGAATGGTCTATTTAAGTCCATTAAGGTATCTTGCAACCTTCACTTTCTCATCATCTGATACTCTTCACCTCATACATAGCCTCTAAAATTCCTTGGTGTATGAGTTTACATCTAGGTCCTTCTGTCTTAGACCTTGCCTTCTCTTATGTAATTAGATTTCATAATCCTCAAGGATATAAGCATCTCTAACTTTTGCAACCATGGCCTTCCATGAAGAAATGGGCCTTTTCCCTTCCTTCTCTCTCTCATCTGGGATGAATTTCCACCAAGTGGGTGCAAACCCTCTCAGTATTTGTTTTGCAACCTTCACCTTTTCAGCCTCAGTGATTCCATCACACTTAAAATAGTTTTGTAGTCCCTCTATCTAGTCAAGGACTATCTCTGGCTCCATCTTTCTAGTAAATATTGGAACTCCCTCTAGTGCTTTTCCACTCATAGCCTTTAAAGATTTCAAGAATGGCTCCTCATTTAGGATAGGGTCAGCTTCAGGTGCTTCATCTTCAATGGAAATCTCCTTGCCTTTCCCTTCAATTCTATCCTTTACTTCATCTCCTTTCACATCAACTTCATCCACTTTTATCCAATTGAGGAAACCAATCTCAGAGTAGTCTATTCTCCTCTTCTTGTTCATCTACCTTCTTACCCAACTCAGAATTAGTCACCATTGTTGAATCTCCAACTGATTCTTTTGGTTGTAACATTAACCACAAGCTTGATCAAAAGAGGCTCTAGTACCAATCTGATAGAAGTAACCCCCAAGGTGTGCTTACATAATACTCTAGATAGGACCTAGCTTAACCTAGTCCTCTTAGGATCCCAATTTACCTTTAGGACCACACTAGCCTAAAGAAATTGAGCCTAAGACTACTTCCAACTCTTCTCTAATAGTTACAACTATTTTTTTTCACCTTGAAGGACATCCACCATTAGTTTTCTCTCAATGCTTCTTATTGGCTTTGAATAATTCCAATCCCAAATCCTTCATACCAAATCAACACATGCTACAAGGGCCTTATACACTCTTTTTATGTTAATTATTCATCCATACATTCCAAATTCCATAGGTCTTCACTCTCAATTTAGTCGAGCTCCAAAATTGCACCCAAAATTACCGTATTAGGCCTAAAGAACCAATTAGCCCTATCCATAGGGTTTTTCAAGATTTACTCTTAAAACTTCCACACAACAACTAAAACCAATCAAGGATCTAGATACCCTTTTGGGAAACCTAATTTTTTTTTAATTTCTAGGGTCCCCAAGTCCTCTATACACCTCTTTCCTAAAATGTAGGGCTATTAAGCCTATTTTGGCTCCTCACAAGCACTTCTCTAATTTTTATGGAAAAATCAATCCAAATGGATTGGATGGGTTATAAAATAATTACTAGGGATCTATGAGACCCTAAAGACACTAAGACCATACTTTTTTTAGGACTCCCATGCACACCCTCGTCTCTGCATTCTTGTTTTCACCTGCCATACACCTAACTAGACTATCCTAGCTCGCCTAAGACATGGCTTCAGAATTAGCAAGTCGAGTCCTATGACCTCCTACATGAATTTGTACACTATAAAAAGGCTCCCCTAACACATTCATTAAACCTTATGAATTTTCTATGGTTGAATTTCATGGGGGAGCCATAAAACCAAAATCTCCCTGAACTTTGACACCAGAGTACCTACTTCTTAGACAATTTCCTGCACCTATCAATTCAACTCTACACTACTTGCACTCTGAATGAAAAAGTCTTAAATCAGTCTCTACTACATGAATCCACACTTATATCAGATTTTTCAATCCATTAAAACATAAATAAATCTCAAAGAAGTTGACTATGCTCTATTTTCTCAAAAACTTGCTCTATTGCTCTCCAAAAACTTGCATACATCAACTCTACCTCGGGAGACGAGCCATAGAGTGTCTAAAGATTCTTCTTCAACCATTTTAGGCCACTAGCATTCATTTCCACTCCTAGAATGGAGGGAATCCAATGTTTTTGAGTTAGATGCAACATTTGCAAAAAGTTGCAAATGTTGTCATGACAACTTTTAGCATCTTTTACATTTATGATGAAATTTTAGGGCCTCTAACCCATTTAGTTTGATGAAATAACATCATTTATGCCTCATTAAGCATAATTATCCCCATAAATAGGTCTTGGACACATTTAGGCCTCATTTCCTAACATTAGACCAAACTAAGGACTAAACAACTAAAAGAAAATAACAAACACTAAGATGGAATTAGCACTAACCACTAATCCATCTAGTCACACACAACAACAAGACCATCTAAGGTATTAAGAAATCACACACTGACATGGCTAGGGTCATTTACAAGCCAAAAATGACTAGGGCCTTAAGGATAGCCTAAGTTCTCCTGCACCAATGATCTATTGAAGCAAGCATCTACTCTCAAGCATTCAAGCATTCAAAGACATTCAAGAATTCAATCTATCACGGAGATCCATTGGTATCCATTGAAGGATTCAAGCTCTATGGAGCCCTCTTGTTGAATTTTTCTCCATCCACATCCATTCAAGCCTCTTCCTATTCCAAGATCCATTCAAGATTGGTGTTGGAGATCTAAAATAAATTGATTTGAGATATCTTACATTCTACATTCTACATTCATTTGGTGCATACATACTTGTGGATCCAAGGATTCAAATCCACCACAAGGGTTTCTATACAAGAAAGGTGAATTGGTTTATTTAATTTGTTTATTTATGTAATTTCAATTATACTTTAACGTTAATTCCAAAACTGGGGTATAACCAAGGAAAACCCCTGCCCCCAACAAACAAAGCCATTTTTCTTGCACGTACAGGTTCAGGACAGCATATTCAAGTGCAGATCTAGATACCCTTTTCAACAGACTTTTGGGATCCAAAAATAGATTTTTTGTTGGACTGTGCAGGTCAAGGTTGACTTTCTATTCTAGGACAGGATCAAATTTTTGTTCTGGTTCATGATCGACTTTTTATTTTGGGTCAAAATTGACT
Organism: Thuja plicata; assembly: GCA_018584345.1. Taxonomy (NCBI): domain Eukaryota; kingdom Viridiplantae; phylum Streptophyta; class Pinopsida; order Cupressales; family Cupressaceae; genus Thuja; species Thuja plicata. Next base: position 463,307 of record MU225686.1, on the reverse strand, counting down.
TGAGCCAGATCCAAAAAATATTTCTGGGTTTTCTCCGTCTCTATGTTTCTGTGCCCAATCTAGTTGTAGAACTTCTAAAAACTTAGTACAGACACCCAAAAATAGCATACTTCAGATATCTTACATTTTGAGGTTAGTACTTGTCTTCTAATTCCTTTCAATTAAGGTCTTAATCAATTCAAATCTATTATATTCTTCATCCATTATTATGGATTGTAAGACTTTCTTCTTTCTTCTTATTTTTGATCGATTGATGCATTAACCATTTTATTTTTATTGATCAAAGTGGATCTTTCTAATGAACAATAACTGATTGATTATTTGAAGATGTTAAGTTGATGATCACCAAGACATAGAAAGTTAATGAAAGATATTAAATCAATTAATGTATTGTATTGTCATTGATGTCAACTTGATATAATATGTATGGTCATGTACATATTGCTAAAAACTTCAAAGAACCTATTAGGGGTTTTTCTTGAATGAATCACAGTGCTTGAAATGATTACTTGAACACTATGCTTTCTAATACTGATTCAGAGACAAGGAAAGCCTAATTGCTAAGGACTGGATAAGGTCCTTCTTCATTTTTGAGCTCCACATATACTCAGGCAGGTTTTACCTCTTATGATTGATATTTAACACAGTATTTATTGATGTGGACACTGATTTGTCATGTATCTTTATTGAACCAACTTATAAATCATCTTGTAAATGACCAAGCATAATCATATACAGGATTTAACTATACAAATCATAACCTTAAATATGAAAAAAAATTAGTGATGCAAGGATTTTAATCCTTCTTCCTTTTACTATAGGAGGGATAACCTAGTTGATTCACTCTCCAAGGAATCAATAAAGTGGACACTATCCTACTGACATAGGTCCTTAACAAGTTCAGTTTATCTATTCTTTGTAACAAAGTATGTTTGGTTGAATTGGTTTTGATAACTTGGAATATTTTAGACACATATAGATTATCATACTATTTTTTGAACCAGTGCCTATCCTTTGGGCTATAGAGTCAATAATAAGCAAAGATATCACAGAAACAAAATACACTGAACTGCCTTACATCTCATATACAATTAAGATAGGTTGCCTTACAAACTATCGTATCACCTCAAGACTATTGTATCAAATCCTTAAACAAAGCAGTATGCTCCTTGAAATTACTTACAAAATTTAATCCTTTCCTTGAAAGAAACTTGTAAATAATTAAATGGTTACCTTATAACCAGAGTGTTTCAGAATACCTGATAAACTTAACACAAAAAATCATACACACAAGGTAAAGAGACAACAATAGAAGAGAGTAAAATTGCACCGTATATTTTTTATATGATCCAGCTGGTTGTACATGAAAGATTACACAGCTCAAAAAGATAGATAGAAATCCAGAAGATCTAAATTCTATGATATATTATCTTTTTCTTCACAAAATTTTCCAAAATCAAAGACACTTAACTATTTCAACTCTTATGCTATATATAGAGTTACTGACCATCTTAGAATCCCTAAGGATGCAACAAGCTTTGGATGGTCACAAAACCCTAACCCTAAAGTTACAAGAGAGACAAAAGAGAGAGAGAGAGAGAGAGAGAGAGAGAGAAGAAGCGGTGCAAGGACTGAGTCAAAAGGCATAAACAAATATCTCTTTTCTTCTCCCGATCATGCAACTGCAATCAAATTTGTAGATGGCAGTTGGTAGTCTTTATGCTGAGTCCTGCTAGTTGTGCTCGCCTGCTCACCTACATTTTTCTTGTGTAATAACTGTCCATCTTATCTACGAACAGTGTAGCACCAACTGTTTACTTTACTCATCATCCAAAATTTCTTCCTCTACGACAAGCTTCTTTTTCTTTGGCGTAGTCATGACCTCCCATGCCTTTACTTCATCGTCTAATGGCCATTTGAAGTCTTGAGTACTTTGCACCTGCACCTTCTTCCTGTCCCATCTTACATCAGTGATGTTCTTGACATCAAGTAGGAACTTATTGATATCTGTTTCTGTCTTAAAGGCTTCATCTAATATCTTATTAAATCCATCTATATCAATCTCAGTTCCCAAAAGAAAAGCCTCTTCATTAGGCATCTTGGTGTCAAATTCATTTTTCCAAGCATCTATAGCCTAAACCTGGTCACTTTCTCCTCTTAAGGCAGGAATAAACCTATTGAAATCACTTGTAAAAAGATTCAATTTTGTCTCTATCTGGTTCAACTTTCCCTTGAAGAATGAGAGAGAAATGTTTACCCTTTTGATTTCATCCTCAACCTCTGTGACTATTGGAGGAAAATCTTCCCTTATGGCCTGTAGAGATGACAATTTCTCAAACAAATTCGCCCTGACAGACCATTTTGTGAAGTAAGGGTTTAGAACAACCAGGTACCTCATTACCTCAGTATGCAATATTGGCAGCTTATTATAAGTTTTGACTACAACATCAGCTTTATCTTTTAAGATTTCAATCATATGTTGCAGTATGCCTTTTAATGCTTTTAAAGCTATTGCATTTCCTTTCTCTTCATCCACCTTTTGTTCGACAACCTCCTCTGATCTAAGCTTGTCTTCAATTTGCATTGGTGGTGGCTGTGCAGGCACATACACTACATTTGGATTTGCCTCCAATTCATCTGTTAATGTCTTTATCATCTGATCCCTTTGGTATAGTTGTATATGGCACATGTCTCTGTCTTTAGACAGTGCACTTGTTTCCTCCAACAGAGCGGTATACCTTTCAGACAATTGCTTTGTCTCATCCTCATTGAGTTGAGCCCAGTGTGTCATGATTTGGGAGATTTCTAAGTCTCCTGTATTTTGGACTGACCACACCATCTGATTTCCCACCATGTTCTCTTGAATATTCACTAATTGGGGCTTCTGATCCTTAGGGCTTAAACTCCACATGGCAAAGGCCTGAGATTTTGGGTTATACCCAAATTCTTTTATCATTTTGCCTACTTGGACTTCACTAACCATTTTAAGGTGAGGCTACTTTTTGATTTGATCTATAATGAAAGCATAAGCCAAGTCCCATCCTTCAGCCAATAAGATCCCACTTCCTAGCACCATTTTCCTAGCATCTTCAGGGGAAATGTCCTCACCTTCAGGATCATAATTTTGTAAAGCCACAAGAGCTTCATTTGTAATCGTCTCCTTCTCATTTACAGTCAATTGGGATTTTATTTTCTCTATTTTGTGCCACCTGAGGAAGTCTTTGAATTCTTCTATTTTTATGAAATTGTCATCATCTAAGAACTTCTGCTGATTAAGCAACCTTTCATCTACACATGTCCTTAGTGGAATCTCAACTTCATCTTCTGGATCAGGCATTTGCTTCTTGCCTTGTCTGCTTTCTTTTCTCTGGTTATGATCATATAACCTGGTGCCAGGTATCAAGGCCTTAACCTTGTCCTTTTTCTTGCTCTGTCCTTCTGCTGAAGGCTGTCCTAACTCCAATTTTCGCCTTTTTGCAGCAGGCTCCTCTATATCATCAGGCTGAGTGCAAATAGTTAGATCTATAATATGTTCCTCTACTCCTTGCAACTATGGGATCTCAGCCATTTCTTTCCCTGAGGCTTGTTGTGGTGGAGGAGACATGTGAGGACGTGCATAATCACTATCATCACCACTCTCATATTCTGATTTTGAATTCTCAGGAGACTGAGCACCTTTCTTGTCAAGTACTATATCCAATTGATCTACTAGCACATAGTAGTTGTCAATCATAGCTTTAATACTGTCAAAATACATGAGATCAGGGTAAAAACCCCCAAAGGATAATCCATTTCTCTTTATTTGAGTCTGTAACTTCAGCAACTCCTAGATTCTCAATCTTCTCATGTGAATGTCATCTTCATCCAAGTTATTTCTTGTTGCATCTTCCTCTATGCATTCACAGTGAACATTTGTATTTGCGATAGTAGGAGTATACAACTTCCTAACCCCTTCCATGAATCCCTCTGGATCAATATACCTATAAGGGGCTGCCCCCATTCTATACTTCTCCAACCATTGACCCACTTCATCTATGACATTCTTACCAATTGTAAAACTTGTAATTTTGAACTACCTAGGGGTTATAGTCCCCTTTTTATGAGGTGCAAAATGCTCATTGTATGTTAGCATCAGCTGCCAAATGAATTCCATAGCAGCAACTCTCATAGGCACATTATAAGGCAATATATGAGGTGGGTGGATACACCCATAAACTCTGATAATGGTGAAATTCTCCTCCAAGAAGAAATCACCCCAATTATGGTTTCTAGGCCAATTGTATAAATACTCACAAGGCCTAAGAAGTTGTATGACCTCCAAAGGGACTCTAGTCCTGCTTATTCCCAGACTCTGTATAATTGGATACACAATCCAATTTTGGAAGGCACAGTAGTCACAATCCTTGGAAGTATAGTTCCAAACCCTAACCCACAAATGGATAGGATTTGGTTGTGCTTGATAGAATCTCTAAGGGGATAAATCCTAAACCTTCATGATTACAAAATTGAAGTACAAGAGAAGGTGCATTAGGACTGAATAATGCAAAAACTTTGGTTCCTCCTCCTTGGGATTCTTTAGTTTTTTCTAGGTTGCAACAAAACCCTCATGCATCTCATCAATTATGTGTTGAATATAATCATAGCTGGTGCTTGAATGCACCTCCTGCAAGTCTAATACCATCATCAAAATGCCATGACCTATTCTTTCTTCGTCTCCATCTATCCCTAGCACTCTGCAAAGGGCATAAGCATTGTACTTGATATAGAAATGTAGGTCCTTATAATAATATGGATATGGTTCAGCCTTAGGACCTAAATGATTTTTCAATTCTTTTGGCATATGCTTCTGCAACAAGCCCTTAGCAATACCAGGCTTGGCACTATACCTCTTTTCTTGCTTCTTTATGTCAATTTTGGTAGACATAGTACTGAATAGGCCAAAGGCTTGCATAAAAGAGTTTCTATTTAGTATCAACAAGGCAGTGGCATCATCCCTTTTGATGGTCTTAGTCAGGGCATCATAATGATTTTCTAGGTCAAGGAATAGGTCTACATCTAAGAATACATCAAGAACTAGCAACCTAGCAAGACCACACGTCCAAGGATTTGAAACAGGTATAGGCTTATCAGAATTCTTATAGAAATAGGTAAAGAAAGAGTACCCTGTTGTGCCCGGGGTCACAGCATCTCGGATGTTCTTGAACTCATCCTTGAAAACACCTGTATCAACCTTCTTGTTTTGCGTTGAACCTGGCAGAAGACTCAGGAACTCATCAGAGAAGCTTGATTTTCCTTTATGTTCTTCTCCACTCCCACCACTTGTAGAAGCGACACTCACAGCTCCACTCATTTCTGCAATTTCTTGAATCTCCTTTCTTCTCACTGATATTGAAACAAATCTACTAGATAGAGCAGCAAACCGTTCTATGCACAACTTTTCTGCAATTTAGAACTCTCTAATCAACCTAGGATACACTACAACTGAACAAAATATCACTTTCTTTGAAAACCTAGCAACTTGGCTCTGAAATCTGAAAATTTGGTAAGGGCAAATAAATGCACTATCAACTATTTATAGCTATGATTCAGAGTACACAGCTCATAATTCAAAAACATTAGTTCTGTCATTAATTTGCCATATTGTGAACTTTGAAAAACCTAGCCGTAGTTGCACGAAGTTGACAGGAAATCAAATTTTCAAATATGAATCCTTGGAGCAATCATATAATGTTTTAAGAGAGCTAACATGTCACCTTCTAATTCATTGTCTGTCTCACATCTTAGCTACCCTTTTGTACTATAATCAAAATAAGAGCCTGTGATTGATTACTAAGTGATTCATTCTATCATATCAACCACTTGCCACCATTTTCTAGATCTTGTAATCAAGCGACTGCGCGACTACATTAAGTCTCTTTGTCGCGAGCCTTTGTCTTTAACCATGGTTCCATCTCAAGACTTGGTGACAATGCACTTTCATACCTTGGATGACCCAAGTTAGTATCTGGTGATCATGCGACTTAGTGAAAATTAGATGCAGTCGCTCATTTGCACATAAGATGAATATGGAGTACTAAGTAATGCGACTGAGCGACCAGACAGATAACTATGAAGGTAAAGCATAACGGCTAGTCGCCAGGTCTCGGAAAGAAAGATGAGTTAAGGTTAACTCCTCATAACTTTGGTTTCACTTGTGTCGCCTGATTTCCAGATACTGACTTGGGTCAGCCAAGGTATGAAAGTGCATTTTCGCCAAGTCTCGAGATGGAACCATGGTTAAAGACAAAGGCTCACGACAAAGAGACTTAATGCAGTCACGCAGTCACTTGATTACAAGATCTAGAAAATGGCGGCAAGTGGTTGATATGACAGAATGAATCACTCAGCAACTAATCACAGGCTCTTATTTTGATTACAGTGCAAAAGGGTAGCTGAGATGTGAGACAGACAACAAATCAGAAGGTGACATGTCAGCTCTCTTAAAATGTTATATGATTTCTCCAAGGATTCATATTTGAAAATTTGATTTCCTATCAACTTCGTGTAACTACGGCTAGGTTTTTCAAAGTTCACGGCACGGCAAATTAATGACAGAACTGATGTTTCTGAATTATGAGCTGTGTACTCTGAATCATAGCTATAAACAGTTGATAGTGCATTCATTTTCCTTTACCAAATTTTTAGATTTCAGAGCCAGGTTGCTAGGTTTTCAGAGAAAGTGATATTCTATTCAGTTGCAGTGTATCCTAGGTTGATTAGAGAGTTCTAAATTGCAGAAAAGTTGTACACAGAATGGTTTGTTTCTCTATCTGGTAGATTTGTTTCAATATCGGTGAGAAGAAAGGAGATTCAAGAAATTGCAAAAATGAGTGGAGCTGCGAGTGTCACTTCTACAAGTGGTGGGAGTGGAGAAGAACATAAAGGAAAAGCAAGCTTCTCTGATGAGTTCCTGCATCTTCTGCCAGGTTCAAAAAAAAACAAGAAGGTTGATGTAGGTGTTTTCAAGGACGAGTTCAAGAACATCCGAGACGCTATGACCCTGGGCACAACAGGGTACTCTCTCTTTACCTATTTCTATAAGAATTCTGATAAGCCTATACCTGTTTCAAATCCTTGGACATGTGGTCTTTCTAGGTTGCTAGTTCCTGATGTATTCTTAGATGTAGACCTATTCCTTGACCTAGAAAATCATTATGATGCCCTGACTAAGACCATCAAAAGGGATGATGGCACTGCCTTGTTGATACTAAACAGAAACTCTTTTATGCAAGCCTTTGGCCTATTCAGTACTATGTCTACCAAAATTGACA
>MU225686.1:442605-455947 GCA_018584345.1 Thuja plicata | reverse complement strand
GCCAAAAGAATTGAAAAATCATTTAGGTCCTAAGGCTGAACCATATCCATATTATTATAAGGACCTACATTTCTATATCAAGTACAATGCTTATGCCCTTTGCAGAGTGCTAGGGATAGATGGAGACAAAGAAAGAATAGGTCATGGCATTTTGATGATGGTATTAGACTTGCAGGAGGTGCATTCAAGCACCAGCTATGATTATATTCAACACATAATTGATGAGATGTATGAGTGTTTTGTTGCAACCCAGAAAAAACTAAAGAATCCCAAGGAGGAGGAACCAAATTTTTTGCATTATTCAGTCCTAATGCACCTTCTCTTGTACTTCAATTTTGTAATCATGAAGGTTCAGGATTTATCCCCTTAGAGATTCTATCAAGCACAACTAAATCCTATCTAGTTTTGGGTTAGGGTTTGGAACTATACTTCCAGGGATTGTGACTACTGTGCCTTCAAAAATTGGATTGTGTATCCAATTATACAGAGTCTGGGAATAAGCAGGACTAGAGTCCCTTTGAAGGTCATACAACTGCTTATGCCTTGTGAGTATTTAGACAATTTTCTTGGAAACCACAATTGGGGTGATTTCTTCTTGGAGGAGAATTTCACCATTATCAGAGTATATGGGTGTATCCACCCACCTCATATATTGCCTTATAATGTGCCTATGAGAGTTGTTGCTATGGAATTCATTTGGCAGCTGATGCTAACAAACAATGAGCATTTTGCACCTCATAAAAAGGGGACTATAATCCCTAGGCAGTTCAAAATTGCAAGTTTGACAATTGGTAAGAATGTCATAGATGAAGTGGGTCAATGGTTGGAGAAGTATAGAATGGGGGCAGCCCATTATAGGTACATTGACCCAGAGGGCTTCATGGCAGGGGTCAGGAAGTTGTATACTCCTACTATCGCAAATACCAATGTTCACTGTGAATGCATAGAGGAAGATGCAACAAGAAATAACTTGGATGAAGATGACATTCACATGAGAAGATTGAGAATCTAGGAGTTTCTTAAGTTGTAGACTCAAATAAAGAGAAATGGATTATCCTTTGGGGGTTTTTACCCTGATCTCATGTATTTTGATAGGATTAAAGCTATGATTGACAACTAATATATGCTAGTAGATCAATTGGATACAGTACTTGACAAGAAAGGTGCTCAGTCTCCTGAGCATTCAGAATTAGAATATGAGAGTGGTGATGATAGTTATTATGCACATCCTCACATGTCGCCTCCACCACAACAAGCCTCAGGGAAAGAAATGGCTAAGATCCCACAGTTGCAGGGAGCAGAGGAACATATTATAGATCTAACTATTGCCACTCAGCCTGATGATATAGAGGAGCCTGCTGCAAAGAGGCAGAAATTGGAGTTAGGACAGCCTTCAGCAGAAGGACAGAGCAAGAAAAAGGACAAGGTTAAGGCCTTGATACCTGGCACTAGGTTATATGATCATAACCTGAGAAAAGAAATCAATCAAGGCAAGAAGCAAATGCCTGATCCAGAAGATGAAGTTGAGATTCCACTAAGGACATGTGTAGATGAAAGGTTTCTTAATCAGCAGAAGTTCTTAGATGATGACAATTTCATAAAAATAGAATAATTCAAAGACTTCCTCAGGTGGCACAAAATAGAGAAAATAAAATCCCAATTGACTATAGATGGGAAGGAAATGATTACAAATGAAGCTCTTGTGGCTTTAAAAAATTATGATCCTAAAGGTGAGGACATTTCCTCTGAAGATGTTAGGAAAATGGTGCTAGGAAGTGTGATCTTATTGGCTGAAGGATGGGACTTGGCTTCTGCTTTCATTATAGATCAAATCAGAAAGCAGCCTGACCTTAAAATGGTTAGTGAAGTCCAAGTAGGCGAAATGATAAAAGGATTTGGGTATAACCCAAAATCTCAGACCTTTGCCATGTGGAGTTTAATCCCTAAGGATCAGAAGCCCAAATTAGTGAACATTCAAGAGAACATGGTGGGAAATTAGATGGTGTGGTCAGTCCAAAATATAGGAGACTTAGAAATCTCCCAAATCATGACACACTGGGCTCAACTCAATGAGGATAAGACAAAGCAATTGTCTGAAAGGTATACCGCTCTGTTGGAGGAAACAAGTGCACTGTCTAAAGACAGAGACATGTTCCATATACAACTATACCAAAGGGATCAGATGATAAAGACATTAACAGATGAATTGGAGGCAAATCCAAAAGTAGTGTATGTGCCTGCACAGCCACCACCAATGCAGATTGAAGACAAGCCCAGTTCAGAGGAGGTTGTGGAACAAAAGGTGGATGAAGAGAAAGGAAATGCAATAGCTTTAAAAGCATTAAAAGGCATACTGCAACATAGGATTGAAATCTTAAAAGATAAAGCTGATGTTGTAGTCAACACTTATAATAAGCTGCCAATATTGCATACTAAGGTAATGAGGTCCCTGGTTGTTCTAAACCCTTACTTCACAAAATGGTCTGCCAGGGTGAATTTGTTTGAGAAATTGTCATCTCTATAGGCCATAAGGGTAGATTTTCCTCCAATAGTCACAGAGGTTGAGGATGAAATCAAAAGGGTAAACATTGCTCTCTCATTCTTCAAGGGAAAGTTGAACCAGATAGAGACAAAATTAAATCTTTTTACAAGTGATTTCAATAGGTTTATTCCTGCCTCAAGAGGAGAAGATGACCAGATGAAGGCTATAGATGCCTAGAAAAATGAATTTGACACCAAGATGCCTAATGAAGAGGCTTTTATTTTGGGAACTGAGATTGATATAGATGGATTTAATAAGATATTAGATGAAGCCTTTAAGGCAGAAACAGATATCAATAAGTTCCTACTTGATGTCAAGAACATCACTAATGTAAGATGGGACAGGCAGAAGGTGCAGGTGCAAAGTACTCAAGACTTCAACTGGCCATTAGATGATGAAGTAAAGGCATGGGAGGTCATGACTACGCCAAAAAAAAAGAAGCTTATCGTAGAGGAAGAAATTTTGGACGATGATTAAAGTAAACAGTTGGCGCTGCACTATTCATATATAAGATGGACAGTTATTACATAAGAAAAATGTAGGTGAGCAGGCAAGTACAACTACCAGGACTCAGCATAAAGACCACCAGCTGCCATCTACAAATCTGATTGTAGTCGCATGATCGGGAGAAGAAAATAGATATTTGTTTATGCCTTTTGACTCAGTCCTTGCACTGCTTCTTCTCTCTCTCTCTTTTGTCTCTCTTGTAATTTTAGGGTTAGGGTTTTGTGACCATCCAAAGCTTGTTGCATCCTTAGAGATTCCAAGAGGGTCAGTAACTCTATATATATCATAAGAGTTGAAATAGTTAAGTGTCTTTGATTTTGGAACATTTTGTGAAGAAAGAGATAATATATCATAGAATTCAGATCTTCTGGATTTCTATCTATCTTTTCGAGCTGTGTAATCTTTCATGTACAACTAGCTGGATCATATAAATAATACGGTGCAATTTTACTCTCTTCTATTGTTGTCTCTTTACCTTGTGTGTATGCTTTTCTGTGTTAAGTTTATCAAGTATTTTGAAACACTCTGGTTATAAGGTAACCATTTAATTATTTACAAGTTTCTTTCAAGGAAAGGATTAAATTTTGTAAGTAATTTGAAGGAGCATACTACTTTGTTTAAGGATTTGATACAATATTCTTGAGGTGACAGGATAGTTTGTAAGGAAACCTATCTTAATTGTATATGAGCTGTAAGGCAGTTTAGTGTATTTTGTTTCTGTGATATCTTCGCTTATTATTGACTCTACAGCCCAAAGGATAGGCACTAGTCCAAAAAATAGTCTGATAATCTATATGTGTCTAAAATATTCTAAGTTATCAAAACCAATTCAACCAAACATACTTTGTTACTAAGAACAGATAAACTGAACTTGTTAAGGACCTATGTCAGCAGGACAGTGTCCACTTTATTGATTCCTTGGAGAGTGAATCAACTAGGTTATCCCTCCTATAGTAAAAGGAAGAAGGATTAAAATCCTTGCATCACTAATTTTTTTTCACATTTAAGGTTATGATTTGTATAGTTAAATCATGTATATGATTATGCTTGGTCATTTACAAGATGATTTATAAGTTGGTTCAATAAAGATACATGACAAATCAGTGTCCACATCAATAAATACTGTGTTAAACAACAATCATAAGAGGTAAAACCTGCCTGAGTATATGTGGAGCTCAAAAATAAAGAAGGACCTTATCCAGTCCTTAGCAATTAGGCTTTCCTTGTCTCTGAATCAGTATTAGAAAGCATAGTGTTTAAGTAATCATTTCAAGCACTGTGATTCATGCAAGAAAAATCCCTAATAGAACCAATGAATCAAAGGCTATGCTATCAGTAATGAATAAAATTTAAGTATTCACAAAGTGACTATATACACTAATGGAGTACACATCGACAGACAGAGTAAACCAATGAGAGAAAAGTCACAGTGTTACCCGATGAGAAAAAGCACAGCATTACTAATGAGCAAAGTCACAGTGTTACCTAACAAGAAAAGCACAATGTAACCTGACAAACAGATTTACAGTGTTGCCTGAAGGATAGACAACATGATGGAGATCCTGAAGACAATTGAAGCCTGACAGATGGAACAATCACTTGTCATCGATGACTAACTGAATTATTGACCGATGGAACAAAGAGTTCAGAAACAACAAAAGGCTTACCTATCAAGAGCTAAATATAGACTTAACTGGTACTTATCATTGTTTTAATCAACAAGATAAAGCTAGAGATAAGTAAAGGATTTAAATCTATTTTTTCAAGTTGGAAAGAAGATCTCTATGAGATAAAATAGGATTTTTTCTTTAAATCTAATTGGTGATAATTGTGGATCACGCCAAGATCAAGAAAGACAAGAAATAGTGAAATCATGTCTATATAAGAGATAAGCTAATTCAATATGAATTAGGGGAGTGAAAAGAGAATAGATGCTAAAGAGATTCTGAAGGAGAATAAATTCTTCATTTAGACCTAATCAATCAAGCTGAGGAAAGAGATAAATTCTACAGACACTGACGAATAGTGATACAACATCGTAGAGAAGAGTAGAGTGGAGAAAAGGTATTGAATTGATAAAATTGATTAGAAAGGTAATGCACTTACAACAGATCTAAAAATATACAATTCTAGTTGTATATGTGAACAAATCAATTTATTGTTTCATTTTAACCATTCAAGCATCAAGCCTCTTAACCGAGCAGAACTTAAAAGTCATTTTTAATTGAGATACATCCCAAGGAGTATCAAAAAGTATGATCATAAATAGTAGCATTGGATATGACCAATACCTATTGACAGGCCAAGTGAGTGTTTGATCAAGATCACTTCAGAAGAGTGATAAAATAGGTTACCGGTCCTAGTGGTTTTTCCCTTAATAGGGTTTCCACGTTAAAAATCCATGTGTCAAAGTGTTTATGAGTCATTACTTCATTGTTTTTCATTTCACATAAGTAAATTGGGATTTATTGGTGTACACTAGTTATTTACTATCTTTTGTTGAATTCACAAACTTCTTATTGGTAAATATATAGTAGAAGGTTTACAAATCATTCTTACAAGTAGTAATTTGATATAAATATTTGGAGGCATTCATCTTATAGGACTAAATATAAATAGAGGTATAATTTTGTGGTACTAAGTTTTAAGGGTTGATTATTGAAATATTTTGAGGCCACTAATTCACCCCCCCTCTCATTTATTACTAACAATTGGTATCAGAGCTTGTGTGCTTAGAAGGAAGATTTCAAGACCTAAGCTAAAGATCAAAAGATGAATAGATGAGATGTGCCCAAGTTGAGCAAAGACAACTATGATTCATGGAAAAGAAGGATAAGACTCCACTTATCAGGTATTGGAAATGATGTTACTCAATACTTAGATACTAAATATGTGTTTCCCACATGAGCTCTCACAGTTGAACAAATGAGAGAGAAGCATGAGCACAACTGCATTATAATAGAGCTTATTTCCTCACTCTCTGATGTTGAATTTGAAGATGTGAAAACATGCACAACTGCAAAGCATATTTGGGATAAATTGAAGCTTGTACATGGTGGTGATATAAATTTTCTGAGAGCCAAGGCAGAAAGCCTTAGAGGAAAGTTTGATGATCTCAAAATGAAAGAAGGTGAAAACATCACATAGTAAAATACAAGAATCAAAGAGGTAGTCAATGCTATTCGAGGAGTTGGAGGTGTACTAGATGAAGAGATAGTGGTAAATAAAATTCTAAGAAACTTACTTCCTACTTATGCTATTAGACTATCTGCCATACAAGAAATGAGAGCAATAGAAAATAACAATGTTACTGTAGATAGTTTAATTGGAAGACTGATTTTATTTGAGATGAATAACTTTAATAATAGTGCCTTACCAAAAATAGAATCTACTTCCAAATCTTCTTTGAGAATAAGTAAATCAAGTCATAAACACACTATGAGAAAAGATAGTGAAAGTGAAAGTGAGGAAGAAGATATTGATGAAATTGAAGCACTTATGGCTAGAAGAATGCGGAGAGGAAAAGGTAAATAAAAAGGTAAATTACCACTTATATGTTTTAATTATAAAGAGATTGGACACTTTGCTGCAAGATGTCCTAACAGAAGAAAAGATGACAGAAGTAATGACAGGTCATTTGGAAAGAAGTTTGACAGAGGTGATAACTGAGATTACAGAAGCAACCAACAATCAAAAAGAGGAGATGCCCAAGACTACAAGGGCAAAGGAAAGAAGGCTAGTTTCCTAGCTACATGCAAAGATGAAGATACTGACACAAAATCTGATTAAGACATCGAGATGGTGTTTGTGGAAATAAAAGATGATTCAGATGAAGATGAAGAAAGGTATGTAGAAACTACACTCATATCTAAAGTTAGTAAAATGATGTCTGGATTATAGATAATGGTTGCACTCACCATATGACCTATGAAATTTTTTTTTTTGAGATTTTTGAATACTATAGTGGTGGTTCAGTAAGAATGGGTAATGATACACATTTTCCAGTTGAAGGCAAAGGAACTATAATGTTGAATAACCTGATAAAATGTTAAAATGCTTATTGGGTGAAAGGATTGAATTATAATCTATTGAGTGTTTCTCAGCTAAATAATTTAGGTCACATAGTAGCATTTTAAAAAAGGAAGGCAAAGATCTTCAATGAATCAGAAAGGTTGTTTAGTACTGGTGAACAGACTAAAGGTAACTTATTCTATCTGAATGATACTGACATCACTTGCTTAATGGCTAGAAATGAAGAAATATGGTTGTGGCAAAAAAAGATTGTGTCATGTAAATTTTGACAATATGATAAAGATAAGAAAAAAGAAAAATGTAAGAGTCTTACCGAGCATGTCAAAGCCAGAGAATATCATGTGCAAAAATTGTCAAAAAGGTAATATGACAAAGTCTAGTTTCAAAAGTAAAACCCATAATTTGATCCCAATCTAGAATTAGTCCATACTGATCTATGTGGACACATGAGGACAAAGATTTACTATGGTGATAGATATTTCATTCTCTTTGTTGATGATTACTCTAGAATGATGACAGTTATGCTTCTAAAAGAAAAATCAGAAGCATTCAAGATGTTTAAATGGTACAAAGCAATGGTAGAAAAAAAAGTGGAAAGGAATTGAAATGCTTAAGATCATATAAAGGAGGGGAATTTATTTTAGATGAATTCACTAACTTTTTCAATGAGCATGGAATCAAAAGATAGGTTTCCACACCGAGAACGCCACAAAAAATGGAACTGCTAAAATAAGGAACATATCCATTGTTGATTGTGCAAGGAAACTGATGATAGAGAAAGGAATCACCCAAATATTCTAGAGGGAAGTTGTCAGTACTTCTATTTACACATTGAACATAGTAAAATTGAATAAAGACACCAAGAAGACACCCTATGAGCTATGGTATGGTTACACACCCAATGTAACTTACTTCAAGATCTTTGGTAGTCAATGTTATATCTTAAAAGATGATGGAAATGGATAGATTGAATCCAAAAGTGATGAAGGTGTCTTTTTAGGGTATTCCACCAAGAGTAAAGCTTATAAATGTCTTAATAAAGCCTCTAACAAAAAATTTCAAAGTGCAAAGGTAAAGATAGATGAATTTGCATGGAAGAATGAAAAGGAAAGCACAAAATAACTAGAGGACTACAACCATTTTGTTTACAATGAAGAACCTAACACTATACCTGAATGACAATGTATAGCTCCTGAGCAATAAAATATTTCAACTGAGCATCAGGCTACAAATGCCAAAAATAAAGATATTGCTCAAGATGATATACCAAGTGATGGAGATCAGAATGAAGGACAAAATGATGATCAAGATGGTAGACAAAGAATTGAACCTGTACTTGCTATATATGTTAGAAGGAACCATCCACAAAACTAGATCATTGGAGACAAGAAGGCTGGTATGAGAACCAGAAGTAAGCCTCTAAACACAAGATGTCTATATTTGGAGAGATCAAGTTCTTTCTTGGTTTACAGATCATGCAAAAAGACGAAGGCATTTTCATTACACAATCCAAATACATTAAGAAAGTGCTAAAAATATTGAAGATGGAAGATTCCAAGCTAGTTGGAACACCGATGACAACTAGATGTAAGCTAACAAAGGAGGACAAGTCACCTAAGGTAAATTAGACTTTGTAGAGATCAATGATTGGCAAACTCATATATGTTGTACATACTAGACCAGATATTGCACATGTAGTAGGAATAGTTGCAATATTTTATTCTAATCCCAGGGAATCACATATGACTATTGTGAAAATAATCCTAAGATATATGAAGAATACCAAGGACTATGGCTTATGGTATAGAAGAGAAGGAAAATTTGAACTTAAGGTCTTTGGCGACAGTGATTGGGCTGGAAACATTGATGACCAAAAGAGAACAACTGGAGGAGCATTATTTATGGTGATAGAATTGTCACATGGATCAACAAGAAGCAAGGATGCATCTCTTAGTCTCCTACACAAGAAGAGTATGTTTCTACTGCTGCAAACTGCTTAAATATTGCATGGATCAAACAGTTACTAGAAGGTATGCATATGAAATTTTTTGAACCAGTAATTATCTATTGTGATAATAACAATGCAATTAACATTTCCAAGAATCCAGTCATGCATGCTAAGACAAAGTATATTGCTATCAAGTATCATTATTTGAGAGAACAAGTTGAAGAAAAGGAGGTGGTACCTAAGTATGTGTAATCAAAAGAACAATTAGCTGATATCTTCACCAAGCCACTACCCAAGGATACATTTGAGTACTTGAGAAAGAGACTAGGGGTCAAACCCTTTTCTACTAGTCTTTAAGATGACTAGAAGGCTACATTAGCCTACATATTATCATAATATCATTCATTTTGATGCAAGCAAAGAGATGGACTTCAAAGATATATCTATACACAATAAGGTATTTATCTACTCCAAGCACCAGAGTTGTTATATTGTTGATGGATTGGGAAATTCAAGGAGTATAATGAATGGATAGAAAGGATTGTTTGGCATTACTACAAAATATTTGTTTGGTATTGTTCTCAAAGGGAGAGATTATATCCATTATCACATTATCCAAAGGGAGAAATGTAACCAGAAAGGGAGAGTACATACAAAGGGAGAGATTGCTAACAAAGAAAGAAAAGAGACATCAAAAGAAAAGAACAATCAAAGGGAGAGAGTTTGACATAAAAAGAGAACACATCACATCAGAAGAAGAAAAATTCTACATCTATCTAGTGAAGGGATTGAAGATAGAAAGAGAGTTGCAAGAATCAATTCTAAGCTATGTGAGCTTATCAAGGACTAGATATTTGTATCAGTTATAGTACATATGATTGGCAGTTTAATGAACTTTAACTATTATATTTCATATTGTATTAGTGATAATATAGTGTGATAATGTAGTGTGTTTCCATCAATGCCAAAGGGAGAGATTGATGAACTATAAATGATTGAATGTTTGAATATGTTAAGTTTATGATCACCAACACAGAGAAAGTTAATGCAATACATTAAATCAGTTAACCTATTTTATTTTCATTGATGTCAACTTGATATAATCTGTATGATCATGTACATACTGCTAAAAAATTCAAAGAACCAATGAATCAAAGGCTATGTTATCAGTAATGCATAAAAGTTAAGTATTCACAAAGTGACTGTATACACCAACAAAGTGCACACTAATGGACAGAGTAAACCAACAAGAGAAAAGTCACAGTGTTACCCGATGATAAAAATCACAACATTACCTATGTGAAAAGTCATAGTGTTACCTGATGAGAAAATCACAGTGTAACCCAATAGACATATTTATAGTTTTTCCTGACAGATAGACAACAAGATGGAGATCCTAAAGACAACTAAAGCCTCACTGACGGAACAGTCAGCTATCACCGATGACTAACTGAAGTATTGACTGACAGAAAAAAAAAAAAAAGTTCAAAAATGACAAAAGGCTTAGTTGTCAAGAGCTAAATATAGACATAACTGGTACTTATCATTGTTTTAATTGACAAGATAAAGCCAGAGATAAGTAAAGGATTTAAAGTTGTTTTGTCAAGTTGGCAAGAAGATCTCTACGAGATAAAACAATATTTTTTCTTTAAATCTAATTGGTGAGAATTATGGATCACGCCAAGATAAACAAAGCCAAGAAACAGTGAAATTATGTCTATATAAGAGACAAGCTAATTCAATATGAATTGGGGGAGTGACAAGAGAATAGATGCTGAAGAGATTCTGAAGGAGAAGAAAGTCTTCATTCAGACTTGATCAATCAAGCTAAGGAAAGAGATAAATTCTGCAGACACCGATGAATAGTGATACAACATCACACAGAAGAACAGAGTGGAGCAAAGGTATTGAATTGATAACATTGATCAGAAAGGTAATGCACTTACAATAGATCTGAAAATCTGCAATTCTAGTTGTATATGTTAACAGATCAATTTATTGTTTAAATTTAACCATTGAAGCATCAATTCTCTTAAGGGAGCAGGGATTAAAATTCTTTTCTAATTGAGATACATCCCAAGGAGTATCAAAATGTATGATCATACAAAGTAGCATTGGATATGCCTGATACCTATTGATAGGCCAAGTGAGTGTTTGATCAAGGACGGTAGCATTAGATGTCAGATAGTAAGTGACAAACTATCCATTTAAATCCTCTAACAAGGTCACACCTAATAGTGTGTTTGTAACCTTTAATAGGGTTGGATCTTCACCGATCTCACTTCAGAAGAGTGAAAATTTGGGTTACCCATCCCAGTGGTTTTTACCTTAACAGGGTTTCCACATTAAAAATCCACTTGTCAATGTGTTTATTAGTCATTATTTTTTTGTTTTGCATCTCACATAAGTAAATGTGGATTGATCGGTCTACACTATTTATTTACTATATTCTAGTAAAGTAAAACACTGCTTATTGGTAAACATATAGTAGAAGGTTTTACAAAGCATTACAACGAGTATTAATTTGATATAAGTATTTGCAGGCATTCATCTTATAGGACTAAAGATAACTAGAGGTATAATTTTGTGGTACTAAGTTTTAAGGGTTGATTATTGGAATATTTTGAGGCCACTGATTCAAACCCCCCCCCCCCCTCTCAGTTATTACTNTTCAACCCCCCCCCCCCCCTCTCAGTTATTACTAACACTTTCCTTTGTGAAATTTGGGGATAGGAAGGGGATATTATCTTCTCCTCAATACTATCTACATCAACACCACATTTTCCCTTTCATCCTTTCTTTCTATACTTTCATACGTTACATAATTTGTATATTACACTAATT
This sequence comes from Thuja plicata, assembly GCA_018584345.1. NCBI lineage: Eukaryota > Viridiplantae > Streptophyta > Pinopsida > Cupressales > Cupressaceae > Thuja > Thuja plicata. Next base: position 444,074 of record MU225686.1, on the reverse strand, counting down.
TATCTTCATCTTTGATTGAGTTATGTGAGTTATGAGATAATTCACTGATGTCACATCCAAGTCCTTTCTTATACGCTAGAGATCTTTGAGAGCTCAGAATCTCAACTAATTTTTCTAAACTGGTTTTGATCCTTTATTTTCTCTTCTTAATTTCTTCCTAATTTGATTTGAGACAAAAGATTTCTTGTTCTATATTTTTTCATTCATCTTATTTTATTTTAATTATGTTGTTAAGAAGCTTCTTGGTTTGTTCATTTTTTTTTTCTTGGTTCTTAGGTTGATGATATTCTCATTTTCCAGTTTGAGCTCATTTCTTACTTCTTTGTGTCTAGATTTAAACTTATGAATCTTCTCATTCAATTTATAAATGTAGTCGTTCACCATTTTAATATTTTATGATAGGAATTTATTTTCCTCTTCAACTAATCTCAGATCTTCATATACTGATAAGAATTCATTCTCATCCATGGTGGATTTTAGTGTCAAATGTTCAACCTCGTGCATCTTCTTTGAGCGGTTATACTCCTCAAAAGGAACTAGCTCTGATAACAAATGTTGAACACTCAGTATACTAAGAGGGGAGGGGTTAATTAACATACCCTTGAATAATTTAAAAACTTAACCATTTTTCCACATAACATATTTAAAATTTTCTAGAAACTAAACTACTGAAAGCATAAAATAAAGCATCATATAACAATACTAATTTTTTTCATTGAAACCTAGGATGAGAAAAACCATAGAGAGGGTTAACTCTCAAGTATTATGTAACTAGTTATATAATACATAGGGTTTCTTTATTAATACTATAAGGTCAAATATTACTAAGAGGGGAGGGGGTGAATCAGTAATCTATTAGATCTAAAAAAATTCACAATTCATTCAACACTGTAAACCACATTCATCAGCTTTAAACCATGTACATGCAATTAAAAAAGTAACCAAACAATCATCCACACATGAAACAAAGTGACACCATTATTTTTATCATGGAAACATTGACTAAGGGAGAAAACCATGGTGGGGATTAGTACCCACAAAAATTTGCACTCTTTTGAAAAGTGTCTTGTTAAAGGCCTAGCACCATTAGGAGCTTACAATAATACCCTGTTAGGAGTAGACCCTATTAGGACTCACCCAATTAAGGGACTCATCTCTATCCCTATTAGGAGCTTTACCCTATTATGAGTAACCTATTTAAAGGATTTCAAACCCTAGCTAAAAAGCCACCCTATTAAAGGATTTTCAAATCAAACATGTTAGAGTCTACCCGGTTAATGGATTTTCTTATAGAAACTAGTAGGAATCAACAAGTAAAATGATCTAGGTGTAGCATGCCTCCTCTACTTGTTCAGATCCAAGTAAGAAAAATACTCCTTCTTGTAGGAAAACCTCTCTTCACTCGATCGCACCTTGGCATCCATGATCTACCCTTTCATAAAGTAGTGATTTGCATATATATATATATA
>MU225686.1:408462-428198 GCA_018584345.1 Thuja plicata | reverse complement strand
AAATTTAATTTGTATTGGATCAACTTATTAAAATAATAATTAATCATTTTAAATGGATCCTTAGCATTAGTTGTTTAGGTTATTTTAAAATTGTGATATTTGTGAACTAATTTCATAGGGATTTTGGCCTAAAGTTCTTATTAGCCTATTAGAGAAGTGGATTTACTCTACCAATTCAAATGTATAGTTAATGTTCATTTAAATTTTATTATGATAAAAAGGAATATGTTACTCTTGTGTTCAAAGGGTTAGGGGTTATGTTAAATTTCAATTAGAAGTTAATTTAAATTTTGTATTAGAGGATAATTTAATTGTCTTATTAAAGGTTAATTTAAATTTGTTTTGTTAGGGGATTGATGAATTAGGATTGCATGTGTTTTCATAAAAGGAGAATAATTTTATTAGAAATGATATTGGTAGGTTAGGAAATTAGATTTGATTTCTACTATTAGATTTTAATTAATAGTTGTTTGGTATAGTGAAATTGTTATTAAATTTTAAGCATGTCAATTGATAAATGTTTCATGTGTGTTTGTTTAAAAAGGGAGTAGAATATTAATTTGACTAGGTTTTGAGCTAGTAGTTAATATTGAAACAAAACTAGAACTAGATTTGAATGGATTAAGTTGTAATCTAGGTTAAGAGCTAAGTAAGCATTAGGTCAACCTAATTCAACATATGTTCATAAAAACCAACTATCATCATGATAGTAAACATAGTTAAACATGGAATCAGAGTTAAACCAGCCTGAATTAAGCGTTCATATAACCTGTGGAACAAGTTGATGCCCCAATTCTGCATCTGTTTGTGGCATGACTCTAATTCAGTCTGCATATATATCTTGTAACTCGAAGGTTAACTCTACCTTACTATTACCTTTCCAACTCAACCATTGTTAGTTGTATGTACTTATGTGTTTTAAGAAAAAAAATTGTGTGTGTGTTTTGCCCTAGTTTTGGGCATGACAGAACCTTCTATGCCAGAACCAACTATCCTCAACTCTAGCCACCAAACAAATCTTTACATTAGTATTCAGATGGAATAAATTACGTCTTCTCTTCCTACTAGTTGCAATATGATCACCTGATCCTCCAAGTGTCCTGCACACTCCTCCTTTGAACTCAATTCTATAACCTTTTTCATTCAACTAACCCACACTAAAAAAATTATGTTTTAGACCCTCTACAAATTAGACATCATAAACATTACTTTTACCATTCAAATAAATTTTACCTTTCCCTTTAACCAAATAGGGTGTATTGTTTCCAAAAGTGACAACACTACCATCAAATTCATCAAGCTTTGTGAACTCACTTTTGTCACTGTTCATGTGATGAGAGCAGTCATTGTCAATGACCCACTCAATTAGCTTTGTCCATGTGAGAGGCTAAGGCAATTTTACCTTTTGCAGTATCCTCTTTTATTGCAACAAATACTATCTCCTCTTCTCCATTGTCTTCTTACTCCTCATTGGTCACACCTTCATCTACAACAACATAACACTTCTTCTTTCCTTTTCCTTTGAATCTCCTAATCTTATCCTTTTGTTCATCATTAGGATACCTAGAATCAATATGTCCAATCTTATTATATGAAAATCACTTTAAAGGTAACTTTCCTTTGTACTTACCGATTCCTCTAGGTAATATCCTTGTAAGTAAGGCTTCAAGGTCTTCTTTCTTTTTTCTTCATAGATAGATTCAAGATCCATGGAATAATTCTCATGACTTATACATTTTCCCTTCTCTGATTCTAATGACAAAGAGGCTTTAAAAGAAGCTTCAACTTTATGTATACTATTATCATAGTTACTTAATTCAAAATAAGTGAGCTTACCAATCAATCAATCAAGAGAAATAGTATCAAATGTCCTCAATTCTTGTATAGAAGGTCTCTAATGGTAGAAGCAAGTAGAAAATCTCTCAACATTTTACTTACCACATCATTTTCTTCAATGTAGCCACCGATAGCTTTAATAACACAAACTACTTCCTTTATCCTTTTTCCATATTGAGAAATGTTATCACCTTCCACCATTTTCATATCATCATATTTTCCCTTCAAGTTGTCTACCCTATACTTTTGCACATGTCTGTCTCCACTATATATTAGCTTTAACTTTTCCCAAACCTAATAAGAAGTCTCAAGTCCATGAATGTCAACATACTCTGTATCAGATAAGGTAATTACAATTTTTTTCTCATTCTTTCATGTTCCCATGTGCCTCCTTTCATTGATCTACATTAAGAGGCCCATTAGGAGCCACATATCTATGCTCCACATGATTCTAGAACTATGTTCCCATGCCCTTTAGGTATGTCTTCATACTATCACTCCATATTGTGTAGTTTTGTCTTTTAAAATTAGAACATTCCTTATTCATCGTTAGATATTTTCCTCAATATTTTAAGCTTAACACAAAGAGGACCTAGGCTCTGATAACAATTTTTAATACTATAAGGTCCAAGATTACTGAGATGGGGGGTGAAATAGTAATCTATCAGATCTGAAACTTTTTACTATTCATTAAACACCATAAACCACATTCATCAACTTTAAACCATGTGAATGCAATAAAGAAAGTAACCAAATAATCATCTACACATGTCGTAAAGTGACACCAATATTTTTATCGTGGAAGCCCTAACTAAGGGTAAAAACCATGATGGGGATTAGTACCCACAAATATTTTCACTTTTCTGAAATGCACCCTTTTAAATGCCTAGCCTTTAGGAGCTTACAACGATGCCCTATTAGGAGCATACCCTATTAGGAATCACTCAGTTAAAGGATTTACCTTTAGCCCTGTTAGGAGTAGCCTAGTTAAAGGATTTCATACCATAGCTAAAGAGCCTCCTTGTTGAAGGATTTACAAATCAGACCTGTTAAAGTCTACCTGGTTAAGGGATTTTCTTACAGAAACTATTAGGAATCAACAAGTACAGTTATTTGGTTATAGCACACCTCCTCTACTTTTTTAGATCTAATTAAGCACAATAATCCTACTTCTTACATGAATATTCTCTCTTAACTCGACCACACCTTGGCATCCCTGATCTGCCTTTGCATAAAGAAATGATTTACATATATATACACTACATGATCATTATGGAATTTAACCACCTTAAAAAACATATTATCATCTTTCTCACTCAATTATCAAACCCTAAAATGTGTTACCAATCTAGAAAATTCAATTACAATTTTTGGTTGACCTCAAGATTCAATGTACATCGATTTAAATCAAAATAGACAAACTTTATTTTACTTCTTCAACACGCTACCAAACCTTGATTAACTCCAACAACTCAATCAATAAAATAATATTTAATCATTACAAATATGTTATTCCATGTCACCTTGTACCTATATCATATAAATATCCAATGAAACCAATAACATCACCACCACTCACTGATTTAACATCAATTTCTCAAAACATGTTCAAACAATTTCCTAAGTTGCACAAAATAATCTTTTGTCAATATCAACTATACATTTTAGTACTCCAATCCTTTGCGAACATAGGATCTACAAAATATATTAGTCAAGATAAATATATCATGACCACAACACTTGAATCCATAATGATTTGATAAAATAAGAAAATCATTCACTGTTAATCATTGTTTGTCTGGTTTCCCTTGAATCAATAATAACTTTCTCTATTTTTGTTTTCAACCTACAAGATCATATAGAATACATCTAGAGACATACCTGAGTCCCCAAATTCTATCAAACACTCCAATTCCTACCACAACACATAATTCATCTATAGTCATTCTTGGCAGCACATCAGGAACACGGTCAACAAACACAACACCAAGTTGACATCAATGACAACACAATAATTGATCTTCATGTCATCAAACCTGTAACAATAAACACTCAACAATATCTTCATTAGTTATGCCAACAGGCTCACTACTGGTGTGGCTCACTACCAGTCTTCTTACTTCGATTGGGCACACTACCCTAATACAAAAATAGCAAATATTGTTAGATATATGAATTTGAACTATTGGGAATGCATCTACAAATCCATATAATGCAGTTCTCGGTGTAATACAATTCTTCTCCTTATGTAGATACAAAAAATAAATAATAATTCAAAGATAAAAATCTTCATATTTAATCAACATCAACCTAAATACCATCGATCTCTTCTCTATCAAATTGTTAAGGTTGTTGTATTTATATACTATTATCTGTATATATACATTCTATGTCAGATGAGACCAAAAATAAAACATGTGAACTTTTGTAATACAAAGTTATTGTTGGCCAAACCAAAAAATAATAATTTTATCATATGAGTAACATGAGTTTGGACCCAACAGTTCATGCACTACATGCCAAACATAAATTACTCCCAATAATGTTGCTAGATCCTCTATCAATGATCATTGTCGGTGCCTGCTATCAGTAAACACTAAACCAATACTGACATATCTAGAATTATACATCAATAACAACCAAAAAGTGGGATAGTTTGACAAAGGTGATATAGTGTGATTCTATTTCGATGTATATCTGATAGTGGTGTGTAAGAAGAAGAAAGTTAAGTGAAGATTTTTTGTGGTCTTACATACTGTGTTGTAGAGGTTTGGTATATATTGGAAGAAGATCTATATTGGATTTTCTACTATTGGTAAATATTGTGCTATGAACTAGAAATGTTTCATGCATAGGAAGATGCAACTCTATCTATTCACATTTTGTCAGTACATCTTTTGGTATTGGTAGTGAGCCTACATGTATTGGTAGTGAGCCTACTTGTTTGGGTTTCAATGTAAATTTTGATGTTCATTGTGTTGATGGTTTTGTGCTTTAATGTTTATATCTATTATATTTTTTTTGCAATTTTAATTAATTACCAGTTCATTAAAATTTTAATGAATTGTTTATAAATAACTTATTCAGCTCCCCCCTCAATTATTTTGCCTATTCAACATAAACATTCTCCTATTTTTCTTGATCCATATATTCCAATTAATAATGACAAGGGAAACCTGCCAAATGAACCTCAACCCATGGTTATATGTATTCAAAATCTAACCATCTAAGAGCATAGGAATATCCCTTCAAATATCCCAAACCAATCTCCATCTATGTAGAAAAGAGAACCAAATCTGGCTAGAAAAAAAGATAATGGATAAAGAAATGATCATTTCATTCATAATCCACATGACACATAACTTACTTGGAAGGATCAATAAGACCCATCTTATATGGCTTGTCCTAAGTAATGGCCTTTCACTTCCACACAATCCATAGAAAATAATTATCCTTGGGCAGGCCAAGCTGATGCCAAATCCTCTTCATCATTCTAGAAGCCTAATTGTTACAAAATAGGTAGAGAAAGAACCCCTCACCATAACTTCTCCACTCTTTTTGGACCCCCAAACCATTATGTCTTATCCTCCACTATCCATCAAAGTTCACCTATCTAATTCCCTTCTAACCAAATGACATATGTCACCAAATTCTAGAGAGGGGGGAACTAAGGGCCTCCAACATCAATGTCCACTATTATCTAAAATACATATATACAAACCAAATCACCCATTTAAACTTAGGAATGCCTAATAAGAGTAAGAATACCAAGCATGAAATACAATTCCAAACCTTGCAATGAAAAATCCCTCCAAAACTTAGTCTTATGACCATCCCCAAACATCCATTTAATTTTAAAAGCAATGAGGCCAACATAGATTCTAAGAAAGATCCAAATACGTTAACCATGGGGGAGCCACACCTTGATAGTATAATATAATTTATTACTATTAAAATATAAATAAGAATTATATATTATATTTTAATTATTAATACATTCTTATTATTATATCATCATATTTTAATATTTTTTAATTGTATTATAATATTTTAAATTATAATATAATTAATATTATTATATTATCTTTATTATAATACACATATATAATTAATATATTATATTATAATATCATCCTGTCATTATTCTTATTATTATAGACAACTAAAACTACTAATGTAGTTAAGGTAAGAGGGTCTAAGAAAATGAACAGTCAAACCTTGCAGGAAGAGTTACATACCTAAAACTCAAAGATTTCAAGAAGTAAATACACAAATCTAGAGTATAGAAAACATGTGCAACCTTTTCATTAACATGTAAAATGATTACAAAGCTTTGAAATAGCAATCAACATACCCAACTCAAATGCCAGGCAATTATTACAAAGAAACCCATTTATCCATCCTGACCTATGACTACAAAACAACCTCCTTCCAACCCTAGCTTAGTACCTTCAACCTCCTTAAACAAGAACCAAGACCCAACTTAAATACATGACCATGACCTAATAGGTTGGCCTCAATATTACATGTCAGAAGAGAAACAAAATGTGTTACCAACTAACTCCCAGTCGGTCTCTAACCTAAGATATTTAACCAATGAATAAATCACAAGGAGCAATCATTCAAAAATTTCAGCCAAACATGAATTCACATAGGAAAATGAGCCATAAGAACCATTGAGAAATTAAATCCAACCAACAATTCAAACATTGATGGGTTCGCGAACATGAAGAACATATTCTAAACACATCCAAAGAATCCAGTATAAATTTAGGTGTGATACTCCAAATGAGTTGCGATCATAGTAAATGATTCATAATGATCTCTACAATAAGAATCCATGACCACATCCTCCAAGGATCTTTATATCTTGACCACAACAATAAACACAACAACCAGTGAACAAGAATAGAAAGACTCAGATGTTTTTGGTTGATGCAAAATTGTAATGAACCCAAGATGCTCTTGCATTAGACACCTAGGGTTATTTCTAAAGTGAGCCTCTCACTTTGCTAAGATAAAGGAAAACCAAATAAGTTTAACTCCACCTAATAAATTCATCGAGAATCCTCAACCGATCTATTCTTCAACTTAACAAGATATTCCTCATATTGCTTTCCTCTAGTGCTTCAACCAATTCTTCTATCGAAGATCTATTAAAACTCCTCCTTCTACTTCGTAGGATACTATAATTCAGTCTCTAATCCATCTCCCTCACTGCTATCAATTTCATGATATTCATAGAAGTATTATATGCTGAATATACTTGATATGTCCATGTCCTTAGATAACTCAACTTCATAAGCATTCCCTAAATCAAAATTTCTCATAATCCTAAGAGGTTCAAACTTCTTCATCTTCAAATTACTATAGGTACCAACTAGAAATATACCTTTTCTAAGAAAAACCATCACTTAATCACCAATTTTAAACTCCTTATGTTTCATCTTTATATCAGCTCTCTCCTTATACTTATCATTCATTCCTTCCAAATGTTTCTTAACTCTATCATGCAAATCCTTTGTATGATTGATAAATTGTTCTGCTTCAACACTCCTCTTTTCTCCAACACTAATATCCCTCAATTATATTACTCCTTTGGGATGTAAATCATAAAAAATCTCTAAAGGTGTTCTCCCAATAATCCTATTCATTGAATTATTATAATAAAAATATACTTGTGCCAAAACAAAATCCCAATTACCTACCTTATCACCAACTAAGCATCTCAGTAGATTACCCAAACTCATATTAAAAAATTATGTCTATCCATCATTTTTTGGGTAAAATGTAGAACTAAACTTCAATTATGTGTTAATCTTCCTCCAAAGTGTCCTCCAAAAATATCTAAGAAAGTTAGTATCCCTATCTGAAACAATGCTCTTAGGCAACCCCTGCAATTTGAAAATGTCCTTGAAAATAAATCAGTTATATGTACTGCATCTTATGTCTTCTTAAAAGGAATTAAATGAGCCATCTTTGAAAACCTATCAAGCACTACAAATACTAAATCATTACCTCTTTGATTCTTTGGAAAACCAAGAAAACAATCCATGGTAATATCCTCCCAAGGCTTCTCTAGTGTAGGTAATGGTGTATACAATCTATTATTTTGACTATTCCCTTTATCAACCTAAAAAATCCAACACTTCTAAATGAAATTCCTAACATCCTATAAATCTCTAGCCAATAATACCACTCCTTGATAACTACCACTATCTTATCAATCCCAAAGTGTCTATCTAATGCTCCATGATGTTTCTCCTTAATAAAATTGTCCCTCATAGAACATCTTGGTATACACAATTGAACTCCATTGAACAAAAATCCATCTTGTAGGAAATAATCTACTCCTATCGATAACCAAAGGTTCCCTACAATCTTTCCAAGGTTCATAAATATCAAGATCATCCTTATACAAAGTCTTCAATTCATCAAATCCAAGCACAATCACCTTCATCTTTGTCATAAGATTCCTTCTTCTACTCAAAGAATCATCAACTTTCTTAGACTTACCACTCCTAGGCATCAACACAAATGAGTAACTCTATAAGAATTCAACCCATCTCATATGTATCTAATTCAACTTAGTCCAACTATGTAAATACTATAAATCTTGATGATTAGTATACAATAAAAACTCCTTATGCAATAAGTAATGTTTCCACTTCTTCAAATCTTGAACAATAGCATAAAATTATTTATCATAAACAAAATACTTTCTCCTTTTATCTTTCAATTTTTCACTAAAGTAAGCAATTGGTCTACCTTCTTGACTTAGTAATTCTCCGATTTCACTTCCACTAGCATCACAGTCTACTTGAAATGCCTTACTAGAATCTAGTAGTTCTTACATAGGTTGTTCAGTTACCTTTTTCTTCAACAAATTGAATATTATGTGTGCTCCATAGGTCCATTTTAATTCCTTATTATCTCCCCTCATTGTCTTAGTTATAGCATTAAAACCATAACTAAAATTTCTAATTAACTACCTATAAAAACTTGCCAAGCCATGAAATGATCTTACCTCACTAACACTTTTAGGTTTAGGCCATTCAACAATTCCTCTAGCTTTCTCAAGATCTATCTTCAATCCTTCAACATAAATCACAAATCCAAGGTAGACAAGATCATTCTTCCTAAAAGTACATTTCTTCAAGTTTATCAGAAACTTAACCTCTCTTAATCTTTGCAATACTTGCCTTACATGTAATAGGTGTTCCTCTTGCATCTTACTCAAAAATTAGAATGTCATCCAAAAAACTATGACAAACTTACCCAAAAAATCCTTCAACACTACATTCATCAACCTCGTGAAAATACTTTATGCATTAGACAAACCAAAAGTCATTACTAACCACTCATACAAACCTTCTTTAGTCTTAAAATTAGTCTTTCATTCATCATCTTTTCTTATTCTAATATGATGATAACCACTCTTCAAATCAATATTTGTGAAATATACTTAGCTCCGCTCAAGCAATCAATAATGTCATCCATCCTAGGTAAAGGAAACTAGTACTTGATAGTGATCTTGTTTATTGCTCTAGAATAGGTACAAATCCTCCAATGTCCATCCTTCTTAGGTTCCAATAGTGTAGGTACTGCACAAGGACTCAAACATTATCTAATTAATCATTTCTACAATAGCTCATGTACTTGTCTATTCAACTCCTCATTCTATGATGGTGTCAACTGGTGAGATTCTTTATTAGGAAAACTTTGTCAAGGAATAAGATCCATGTAATGAGTAATACTCCTAACTGGTGAAAAGCTATTAGGTACATTATCTAAAATCACATCTGCATACTCATCCATCATTTCCTTAATATGTTCAAGGTATTCACCTCTCATATCCATATCTGTAGTCTTCTTTCAGAAAATAGCAAAAAAAACATTCTAATGTCTCATTCCTTCCATCAACCAAGAAAATTCTATCACTGGTACAAATTTATTGTTTAAAAGGTTCCTCCAAAGGTATCAATCTATGTTTCATACCATTAACCGAAAAAGTATATGTATTTCTTCTCACATCATGTATAGCTTGTCTATCATACTCCCATGGTCTACCCAAAAAAACATGACATACATCATAGGAATTATATCAAAAAAGAATTCATCATCATATTTTCCTATTTTCAACTTAACCCAACATTGTTCACTTACCAACACCTTGTGATCATATTTTATCCATGCAATCTCATAGGGTTTAGAATTGATCAATTTCTACAATTGCAACTTGTCTACCATTTTCTCAAATTCCAAATTCTCAGAACTACCACCATCAACAACAACTTTACATACCTTATGACCAAAATGACATCTGGTTCAGAATAGGTTCTTGCTTTGCCAAGAGTTCTCCATCTTTTCATCATGGTACAAGGTTCTCCTAATGATCAATGTCTCTCCCTTTTTAGGTTGATTATTGTTAATCAATTCAGAAGATCCTTTTTCTTCCATAAGAGACATCATTCTTCTAATTTCTATTCTTCTTTTAGATCCACCTTATTTTCACTCAAAGGTCCTATGAGCTTCTCCACCACACTTGAAACAAGTGTCCTCAAACACCCTTTTATCAAGGGAAGACAGAGGAGAAGACTCCTGAAAGAAATTCTTATAGAGGAATTCCTATAAGCACCTTTATAAGAATTCCTTTTCGGAGTCTTCTCCTTTGTCTTCCCTTTATCAAAGTCACAACTAGATCTACCACCTCTACCTCTCTAGGTTATTCAACCTTTGCCTCTTTATTTTTTCTCTTTTCTTCTATTAAACTTGTCTTCATCCTTTAGGTCATACTGGTAAGCATCTTCCACATTACCAATATTGATCATATTGAGATCCTCTTGTATTGACATCCTCAAACCATTAATGTATCTTACAAATCTCTCTAATTCATTCTCTTTAAGGTAGATCTGATATCCAACTTGTAGAACTTCTCGATGTATTGTTTCACATTCACATCCTTTTGTCTCAAATTCTAAAATCTTCTGATCAATTTGACCTACTAATCAGATGGTAAGAACTTTTATTTCATCTTGTTCACCATCCTATCCCTACAATTTATCTTCACTTTTCCTCTACTCCTATAATTCTGCAAATGATCCACCAAAGTGAAGCATGACCTCTTAACTTACTACAAACATACTTTACCTTATTGTCTTCACCTTGAAAATGAAAATGATTTTCCATATCTTAGATCCAATCCAACAACTCATCTACATCCAGCTGACCATCATAATCTAGTGGTTTAAAATGTGGTTTGGTATTAACCCTAGTAAGAGCCCTAATAAACCTTTCTTCTCATTGATCCACTTCAAGTTGTTCTTGGGATTATCCTTAAAAAATTTCTTCAATTTCTTCTTTAGCATCACTTCTTCAATATGTTGACCTCTCCTCTGGGCCATTTCAACCACTTCCAATCTAGCAAAAATTTGTCTCAACATTTCAACAACAATAGGGTCTACACCTCTTCCACCTCTAGCACCTCTCCTAGTCATCTCTAATGATTCCTCTACAAATCTAGGTCAGATCCTTACTCTTCTACCCCACAAAAAATGAGATTAGGAACCACACACTTAAAAGACAAGATCTGTTCATCGTAATTGAAAACCTTCACTCTAATACCACCTGTATAGCCAAGGTAAGAGTTTCCAAGAAAATGAACAGTCCAACCCTACAACAATAGTTACACAATAGAAACTCAAATATTGCAAGAATTAAGTACATAGATCTAGGGTATGGAATACACATGCAACCTTTTCATTAATAGACAAAACAATTAAAAATCTCTGCAATAGCAATCAACATGCCCAACTCAAATTCCAGGGACTTATTACAAAGAAACCTAATTATCCTTCTAGATCTAGGACTGCAAAACAACATCATTTAAACCCTAGATTACTACCTTCAACCTCCTTAAACAAGAACCAAGACCCAACTTAAATACATGACCATGACCTAACAGGTCGGCCTCAAGATTACATTTCCCAGGAGAAATAAAATGTATTACTAACTAACTCCCAGTTGGCCTCTGACCTAAGATATTTAACCAATGAATAAATCACAAGGAGTGATCATGCAAATAAGTCAGCCAAGCATCTAATCACATAGGAAAATTATCCATAATCATCTCCAAGCAAGGAAATCCAACCAATTATTCAAACATTGGCCAGTTCACAAACATGAAGAACACATTCTAAACACACCCAAAGAATCTAGCATTACTTTAGACGTGATATTTCAAATGCTTTGTGATCATAGGAAAATCTTCCTAATGATCTATATAACATGAATCTATGACCGAAACCTCCAAGGATCTGTAGAACTTGACCACAAAAAGTAACACAACAACTGCTAACCAAGAACATAAATACTTGGATATTTTTGGTTGATACAAGATTGCAATGAACCCAAGATGTGATTGCATCAAATACACTTAATTAAATAAATATTATTTATTGAATTAAATCATCATACTTTTCCTCTACTATTTAAAAAAATATGTTTATTTATATAACTAATTCATTAGCATTTTGTCTCTTATAATTAATAAATATTTATTCACTTAATCATCTAATTTTTTTTCTCTTTTCTACAACTAATTAAATCATTTTTTATTTTTTTATTTAATTCATTATCATTTTATTTCTAATCTTATTCTTCCATTACATTCATGTAGATCATAATCTAAATAAACATAGCCATGGGACAAATGTCACTCATCCCTTAAATCGCCTTTTTAAACATTTTTAGGTTCATTGAATTCAAAGTTGTAGTACCAAAGTCAACATTTCTACCTAACACTCACCTACCACTCAATCTTATCCCTTTAGTGAAATCAACCTCTTATTGTTTTTCACTCCCACCTACCCTCTTATCTTATTCATTCATCTTTTAACGATTTTATCTCCACCCTTTCCTCTCTTGAGGACTTCTATAAAATATATTTCCTTCAATTTGACCCATCATCGTGAGAATTGCAATTTTGGAGAAAAATTTATTACTTGTGATCTTGCATATGTATCATCATCTTTCATCATGTCTTCATCAATATCAATCAACCACACTCCATTAGTTTTATGTCATCTTGGGCATGTGTGGCATAACTAAGATAAAATGCCATTTATACAAGATCTTGAAGGATAGGAGAAAAATAGAGTCAAGAAAATCATGAATGTGTTGGTATAGCTTTGTTTATTATATTTTTTACTTCATTATTTAGAGACTTACTATACCATAAAAAATTTTTAGCACCCATAATTGGATTCTCTGTTAGGCCCTATTTTTTTTATTTGAGATGTAACGCCCCGCCAGGGAACCCAGGAGGACTAACCATCAAATCTCTAAAGATGAAGTTAAATTTTTTTTTTGAACTATTATAACGTGCATTACCAAAAGAGTCAATACACATATTCTCATAAAACATGAATTTATCATAACTAAATATTTCCTAGTCCTCATAGGTTCCCTAACACAACTACTCAAATAATATTGATTAATCTAATTACATTTAAGAGCTTCACAATAAATTACAATTCTAACATATTTATAACATTTATGAATAAATGATTACTGTCTCATGAACATGTTTCAATGATTATTCACCATAATTTAATTCACCAACACAATCCATTCTTCATAACTAATGAATGGAATTCATAAATTTGTAAACTATCTTATAAATTTAGTTTCATATAGACATTAGGGTAAAGATTATCAGTCATTATCGCATACCCCACCACCTAGATGTACATACTGCTAGATATATTTTAAGGCACCAACCAAAGTGTTCCTAGCTCATTCTTAATGTTAATCATGATTTAACAATATGTGAATCATTTTATTGAGTTACTATCACACGTTACACTAAACCAAAAATGTCTTGCACTTCTTTTCTATAAACTTCTCCTAATATTTGGCATCTCCTTTCTCAATTATACAACTATTCCACAATTTTAATTCCATTATCATTTATCATTTCCTATAGACCTTCTTATCTAAAAATAACATTTCTCTTTGACATAAAGAAAAGTTCATTCATAAACCAATCATTTCATAATATTCTTTTATAGTCAATTATATAAGAAAACTTACTGATCATATCAATATAAGCTAGGTCATTATTCACAAAACAAGAGAGAACTATAAGAATGAATTTTCATTCAACAGATCACTTACTTTATTACAAGATAGCATTAGAGGGAAACAAATGGCAAATTCCACATTATTTTAATATTTGTCACATATACAAGTAAGAGCATAAATTTTTCCTCCATTTCACCTAGAAATACCCATTCCCATTACATTGATTCACCCTTCATTTACATTACATTACATTACCCAACAAGGGCTTTCAATAAATAAATACATCAAAATTACAATTTCCTAAAGTACATGATGTAGTAGTAGAATCTTTGACAGCTTCCAAGCATGAAACCAAAGGCAAAGTCATCCATGCAACCATGAAGAGTACCTCAATAAGATTAACCACCCAACAATGTTGAACCATGTAGATCTACTCCCCCATCTAGGAGATAGAACCAAGGTCCACACAAGGCCCTAAGAAATCTAAGGCTTCACAAAACAATAACTTAAACAAATATAAGACATAACAAAATATCACTTAACTATACATAAGGGTTAGGTTTCTAGCATACCCCTAAGTGAGTGTCATCACATGTCTTGTTTATTGGGATCCTTCCTAGAAACCATGTAACCTCGGTCCCCTTTTATGAATAGGGATCCATCCTGGCAGTTACCCATGGTCCCAGTACTCCAACAGGACTATGTGGGAATTATTATGTCTTTCATTATCTTTTGAATCCCCCCTCCCAAGTTAATTTTATGGTTATTACTTGATTACAAAATCACCCATAGGATCTCCTAGAAACCACTTTGGGTCCCAACACCTATGGTGAGCCACTCACCTAGGGTACCTAGTCCCCTACCCAAAACATTACAAAAGAATTGCAATACTTCAAATACTTTATTTCAGAGGTTAGGACACTCTCTTGTGTACTTAGATCACCAAGATGAGTCCTAACCTTAACCATAAACAACATAAGAATAGTACAAGGATGTCACATAGTCAAAAAACCTTAAGTATAACATTGTGATCAAATTCAAGAAATAAAATGAACATAGAAGAAAATAATCCCAAATGAAATAAACTATCAAAAGGAAGGGTGATAAACTAACATCCTAAACCTTCAAAAACTCAACAATTTAAGTAGGACTTTAACCACTATCTTAACATAAAATCCACATAGAATTAAAATTCACACAACAAGACATAATCACTCCCAATAATAGATAGTGACAAACTCATCAAGCCAACATTAGATATAGATACTTAATTTCTAGATTCCATTACGAATGTTTTAAACTACCTTACTTATCTATAAATATGATCAATAATAGAACAAAAACAATAGAAACACATTCCTATAATAAATCACATAGAAAAAAGAAAATTATTTCTATTTTTAGACTCTACCTGGAACCTTCCAGATAATTCCCTTGGAGTTAGAAAAATTCTATCAACCTTTAGGCCATCCAACTTCCTTCTTTTTTTCCTCCTAGATAGACCCACACAAAATGATCTAGAAATTTTGAACCACGTCATATTTCTTTGATCACTCTAGTGAGGAGTGACGCAATTGGGTTCTTACCAAAATATTATAAACTTAGTAAGATCCAATGGTTGGTTGGAGAGATATGGCCTCTGCATAAGGACTATATTTTTCTTGTAACAACCATTTCTTCATTTTCTCAAAAAAATAAAAACACTATTCTCTTCCTCAATTCTTGATTAAATAATATCATTTCCACATTGAAAAGCTATTATCAAAATCTCCCAAAAACCAATTCTCTCTCCCATAAAATATTTACCTTATACATATAGACAACTACATGGTTCGAGGAGTTTCTTTATGGGAAGAAACTTCTCCAACTTCCATAGTTAGTTTTAAATTAAATCAATTATTCCCGTGAATGATATGTCAAAACTTTAATTATTTATTAACTTAAATAATATTATGAAGTACTCAAATATGTTGATGATAAGTAGATGATCAAGTAACACACATAGCCCAATGGTAACTATCTAGCCTTACTCCTAGGAGGTCTTGAGTTTGAATCTCCTAGGAAGCTTGTTTTGCCAATTAGGCATAATGATATTAGTTCTTCTATTATTTTATTTTATTTTATATCTCAATACAATATTTACATCACAATTCCAACTATACATATACATATCTTTATACATACACAAATTTATTTATTTATATATGTAGGCATATATGTGTGCACCCATATATACATACATATACATATATTTAGTCACGCCATAAAATTATTTAAACACATAATATATCCATTCTATATACATCTAATAATTTATTTATCTAATAAAATAACAAAGAATCATATCAAAAACATAACTTTCAAGAATAAAAGAACATAGTCAACTAACCATAATATAAATCTCAAAACCATAGAAATAATAATACAACCCAGACCCAAATAGGGTGACTTCCAGAAAAAAAGGAACCTAAGTCAAAAGGGGTCTACTTGGCCAAACATTGGTAATATCTCCATGACAACAACATTCGAGGATTTTAAAGTCATGCTCAAACCTGTGTGGCCAAGTGGAGTCGATGTCTGGTACCTACATCCTACATCACCAAGTTGAGAAACATAAATATATACATATATGTTCAAGCAATGAAAAAAAAGGAGGGGGAGTGTGACATCGTGTGGATCTCCCATAGAAGTGACTACGACTGCCTCCCCTCATCCTATACACACACACACACACACCATACAATACTAATTATAAATAATGATTGAGTTGGTATTGTTAGCTTGACCATAATCTCAAAATAAAAATGAACTATTATCATTGATAATATCATCATGTATATAAACCAAATTCCATTAATTATTTTAATAATATAATTCATTCATATCATTTACAAATTATCATTAGGATGAACCTATTATCCAACATATTTTGAAAACATCTCATCATCTAATTAAATAAGAGAAAGCATAGAGTTCAAGTATGATGTCACTAGGGTATAAGAACCCCTAATAAAAAGTAACACTAATTAATTAAAAAATAAGGGTTAGATTGAATCCATAATATGATCTGTCAAGTGATTTGGGTTAATCCCTAATTAATAGTTATCATCACAATCTTACATAAAATCATACAAGAATGTTAATTATGATTAGGTAAATCATAAAAAGAACCTAATCTTTATGGCGATTTGAACAACATATATACACCATCCAGAACATAGTCATAAAAGTATCTTAATCAACTTAATCCATTCCAGTGTACTCAAACCATCAAAAAAGAAGTCCCTCAAACAAAAAAATATCAAATTGTTTCATAACACGATGTTCCTAAAATATCATGAACACATAGTTGGCATCGCTACTCAAAGAGAAATATACATCAAACACTTACATGGAGATGAGATAGATTGGATTACTAACTTCAATCAGAATCATTAGTAGAGAATAAACATCTCAAACTACCAACAAGCATAATTAGGTTTTGTGAGGGTTGGAGGGGCATTACACAAGATTTGATGTCTGTTATGCTTGATCCTAGCAACATGATTCTTCTTTTACCACATATTTTACACCATCCAAAAACCTAGTTCAAATTTCAGCTCAAAATCCTAGTTACATAATTCCTTATATGTTAGGTATGTAGGAACATAATAGAGGACACCTTATGTTCCAACTTGTTTTGGTCAAAATTTGTCTTGGAGCCCTATGTCAGGATTTTAGTTGGAAATTAGAATTTTTGTTTGGCTTGACATATTTTTGAATCTCAAAATTATGGATGAAGTATATAAACACCCTATCTCTCATCATTGTCATAATAAGGAGATCCATTATTAAGTGCAATCAATTTTATATAAGGTATTAAAGAGATCAATAAATCAAGCAATCAAGCATTCAAACAATTCGGTTCAAGATTTGAAGGAAAGCATCCAAGATCTATTTTTTTCTCAATCATCTAAGGATATATTCTCCATTGAAAAAAAATTCTCTCCCATGATGGAAAACAAGACAAATTCTTAGTCAAGAAAGAAGATGTTTCCTTCTACCTACATTCATCTCTCCATCAATGAGGGTTTATGGAAGGTGAATCAAAATTTACATTTTTACATACTTTCCTTTATGAAATTTCCTTTCATTTTCAAGGTTGATTCCTGAACAAGGGTTTGACCAAGGAAAACCACTTTTACCCAACCTTTTTTCCACTTTTCTATGTAGGAACAGGTTATAGAGATTTTAGATCTTTTTCAGGCAGATCGGGAACAGTCAGAGAGTACTGAAAGTTTCAGCAAAAAGTAGAAGGTATAAAACACCTAAAACATTTTATTCTCATTTTTAGAATGCTTGATTTTTTTTGTACACTATAATTTAAGTGCAAACTGAAATCCCATGTCAGTACTGCAGTCTTGACCCTAATTCAACTCATATCTAGTTTTTGACAGTTAGTTATTAATAGTCTGTTAATTCCAGTTTTGTCTCTATTTGTTTATTTTTCCTTCTACATAGTATCTTTTCTCTTTCCATTTTTAATTTAAACATTTTACCACAAGATAATTGTCTCATTCAATGCTTGGGTCCTACTTGATCCTGTTGGGATCACATCCTTCTGCATGTGCAATTTGGAAAAAGGGGAGTAATCACACTCTTTGGATTACTTCACTTTTCTTTACGTAAAATTTTGGTGAGCCCAATACATGGCATTTCAATTCTAATTTGGTTTCTAGATCTCCTTTGTATGTATTACATTAATCAATATTTATTACATTGTATGCATTAGATCTCCATATTTGGTTTGATGATTAGATGTGCTTTTCATTAGTTGATTAATGTTTTCATATATCTTTCAAAGTTCATATTTAAATTAGATCTATCTATCTTTCATTTTCTTGTACATGAGTGTTATTACATTTATTCCTACCTATAGAATTTCAATTAGGATAATTCATAGAATTATGGTTACCTTTGATCCCAAGTCATGTATGTTTCCTAGGAATATTGATGAGACAAACATGACTACTAATGGTATTCCTCATATTGTTGAGAACAACTATTCACACTCTTCTCATGATGAAATGAGACATTAAGTTTTCCTCCTATCTAAGTGAAAAATATTTCCCATGACTTTGAAAAATTTGAGCAATGGTTAGGATAAGATAACTCCAACCCCCAAAGTTATCATATGATCATACTGACCCCAAAGCTACTAAACCTTCTTTTTTTTCTTTGTCAGGTGTTTCAATTTCCTTGGTTTATCCTTGCTTGGGGCCATTTCATAGTAGAAATATCTCTTATGGGTGCATGTATGCCATGTTAAAGTCATTTCTCTCATTAAGGAATTTTCAATCACTTTAATGTAGGAGCATACAACCTGCTCCTTGTTTTGCACTTCACACGTGCGCGTGTGCCCACACACACACACACACACACATAGATTCAAAGAAATTTCTTATCTAGATGGCTAAAAAGACAATTCTTTCCTCAGATTTATCTTTACATTACATTATCATGTTTGTGCATTATTCATTGGATCCCTATAATGATCTTCTATAACTAGATCTGTTTGGAGACTATTATTTCATTAGGACTAATCTCTTTTCTAGATCCCTTAATGGAGAAAATACTTTCCTTAAGCATTGGTCCTCTTTATGAATTTGGTAGTGGACTATCCTTCACTTGGTTATCATTTTTGATGGGTTGACTATCATCTCATAGCTTGCTAGACCATCAATGCCATCTTTTTCAAATCTACATAGCCCACAATAAGCCAAAATTCTCTCTCTCTCTCTCTCTCTCTCTCTCTCTCTCTCTCTCTCTCTCTCCCT
>MU225686.1:378495-407736 GCA_018584345.1 Thuja plicata | reverse complement strand
AGTTATCAAGCATAAAAATATTGAAGATCTTGGAGTGGCATTCATAGATCCATGGATTTGTGAAAGACAACCTTGATTCCTTCCTACATTTAAAGACTCAACAACTACAATTCAAGCAATATACAAGAATCTTCATGGATATGTGAGATCTTAATATCTATTCATGAAGGTATATATACTTACAAGGTAGATCTAATATTTACCTTTACATTTGCATTGCTTTTCTTTATGCATTTTCATTTACATTTCAAAGGTGATACCTAAATAAGGGTTTGTCCAAGGAAACCCCCTTTCAACCCAAAAAATTCTCATTTTTTCTATATGTAGGAATAAGTATATCTAGCAGACTATCCTAGAAACTTTATGACCAAATTACAAGATATATAGTTTCCAGGGCATTCTATAGCTCCAAAATATACTTAAAATTGAAAGTATAGGTCAGATCTACCTTTTGGTTACTGTTTCAAGTCACTGTAGATGTTTTCCTAATTTATTTTATTTTGTAGATGCTGAAAGATGTCAATTTCACTTAATTAGCCTTCTATTTTTCATTGGTCAACCATATCCCCTCAAATCTAACTTTTCTCAATTCATTATTAGTGATGAATCATTGACTCAATTACTAATTCAGCCCTACTTGAGCCTTTTGGGTCATCTTACTTCTGATTGTAAAATTAGAAAAAGAGGTGGACTATTCATTCCCCATCTATCATCCTTTTCCTTATTGTACATGTACATTCTAGTAATTAGGTAGTCTGTCATTCTTATGGAATTCTCAATCTATTCCTCTTAGTGAGGTCTTCCTTGATCAGTATTCTTTTCACTATCACAATTAATAAGGATACGTATTATAAAGACTTTATTTTATCTAATTCTTCCTCTGTTTGTTCCAATATTTTTTTGACCTTACCACTAGATTTGTTTTGGCCCTATCTCTTATGTATGCCAATGCTAAGTATCTTGAAAATGGTTACTGAAGTGTTTTTTCGCCTCTTCAAGAACATCCTTTACCCATTCATCCATCATCGTGGCTTTTATGTTTAGCATTTCTTATAAATTGTACCTCCTATAGGGTTATAAATTTTGTATCTTTTATCAGTTTACTTAAAATTTGGCTATGTCATACCATTGTCCTAGTCAATTTTGTCATATGTGAAATATGGCCTATTTTTATTTTATTTTCATTTGGTATCTTTTGAATTCAAATTCATTCCTGGATTTGATTATGTATTTTTTTTAGCATCAATGTTTCAAATCACACTCCATGATCCATTGTGAGGATGAGAGAGTGTAGGATGTGTAGGATCTCTTTTGAATTTTTATTCTATCATTTCTGCACCTTCCCTTAAAAACATGACATGGCCTTGTCTTTAAAATCAACCAAAATTTGATATAAAATTTTATATCATAATCTACTATGGTCATGTCTCGCAGGTCTTTATTGGAACTAGGAACTACTAGATGGAATTCCTTATATTCTTTCTCATGAATGTTTGTGGAAAAATGGAATTTTTTCTTACCTCTTTCCTTGGTCTATAGAAAACCACTTAAAAATTATTAATGTATAGAGGGACTATTTCTCCCTAAGACTTTCATTACAATTGACCAGGTAACAATCTTGGAGTCTATTCCTTTCTTTCTCATCTTCCTGCTACTATATTTTGACCATTGTGTTTTGATTTACTTTTCTCTAGCTGTCCAATTTAGTTGCTCTTAGTACCTTTAGTCTACACTTCAATATCAAACTCATCTTTCCCAACAGTAGCCTTTCATCCTTATTATTATCCTCTATCAAGTTTACCTTTATTCTCTATTGCAGTTCTTGGGCTGATATTTCTACCTCTTATCTTTCCTTTTCACCAAGTATCACCTTCATTTTGACATTTGACATCACAAGCACAATTTTCTCACTTGTCGTTATCTTTTTGTCTTTGCCTCTCTTTGTAAACGAGAGTTGTCTAATAATTGATTTATTATTAGGATTTATCCTCCTTTGTAAAATTTAATATTAGCCTTTTTTGTTCTTACATTCTTAGGGCTACTTGTGGCTTCAAGAGTTACTTTTAAGATATGTATTGATACATTCCCCTTGTTTTGTCCTAGTTCCATAATACATGTTTCTAATTATTACATGTTTTCTATTATTAACCTAGATAAATCCTCTAATAATTCATATATGTCATGATTTTTAAGTCTCCGCAATTTATTTTACTTCTTTTGAATTTGACTCACCTTAATCCACATCAATTGTGTGAGGTTCAGGTGCATGTCTCTGAAGAAATTATATTTTTCCATTAGTATATGCAAGGAAAAACATGATAAAAACCATTGGTTTATACTACACCGATAGACAGGGCACAACACTACCCGACACCAAGGTTACTGATACTGCCAAGTACAAAGCATCCTGACAAACACTATTCAATGTTACCTGATGATAGAAAGGACAAAGGAACCCGACGAGTAACCAACAGTGCAACCCAAAAAAAAAATCAAAGAGTGGAACCTGACAGAAGAAGGGAACCTGACAATCAGTTCAATGAAGGAACACTGAAGGACTTTCAGTTCACACTGACGACCAAGAATCGACAGTCACTTAAATCCTGCAAAAAGTGGATCTAACTTTCCACATCAGATAAATCACTAAAGTTTTATATTTAGCTTCTTGATTTGTTTTAAATCTATTACATGAGGAAAAAGCAATGTAATTATTATTATTTTTATCATTTTAACTGATTTAAAACATGCAAACTAAAGGGTCAAGGTCAAGTTGAATACCTTGGATCTAGAGTTAACATTGTAATGCACAATTCTAAAATAGGTCAAATACTTTAATAAATATATGCTCAATCAATTATGAACATGTTGTTCGATGATGATTGTAGCCACTAAGAGAATCTAAGGATCAGACAAGAGAATTCATGCAACAACATAGAAAAAGATCAAATCAGTTGGGAACAATAGAACAAAGGCTACCGACAAGCAAGAAAAGGTATTAATCAATCACTATATGTGATATTCATATGGTATAATGTTTAATGGATCTGTAATCATCAATTATAGATTACATATAGTCAGGTCAAACATACTGTACACATTCTAACAAGTGGGGTACACTTAAGAAATCCTTTCAAGGAAGGTGGACTTAACAGTCCTATTGTAAATCTCTTAACCGAGTGCACACCTCATTAGTGTTGCTAAAGCTCTTAACAGAGTAGATCCTAACATGTCTCCACATTAATACTCCTTGTAGATCAGATCATCAGAAGTGACCAAATTTTAAGCCTTAACCAGCTCCCTTCCATTCTGTAGATAGTGAAGTTTTGTGGTTGCCATCCCCACCACAGTTTTTACTTCCTAACAGGAGTTTTCTGTGATATCATATCTTGTTTTGTGTGTCTATTAATTTCATGAATGTTTCTCTGAATATTGAATACAATTAAGTTTATAAATTAATACTCCATGCATAAGAAATAACATTATATATGGTCAGTAATACAGTAAAGATTGTTTACTAATGATGAAAGGTGAAAAGAGTTAAAAGTTCTAGAGGTACTCATTCACCCCTCCCCTCTTAGTACTACTTCCCATTAATCCCAACAATTGGTATCAAAGCTAAGTATCTTCTTGGAAAGTTTAAAGGCTTAAGAGAAAAGATCATACAATGGAGAAGTACAAACTTGACAAAAATATTGAGAAAAAAAGCTTGAAATTCAGATGTTCTATGAACATTATAAAGAAGCTAGAATCAATATGAGACAACTGCTGGATGAAAGAAATAATATGGCTTCTCACCATAATGAGACAGATTATCATGAGGAAGAGATTCCAAATTTCTTTAAGTCTTCAGGATCAAATACAGGTAAGGTATCAGATACATCAGAAGAAAGCATAACAAGCCTGACTGAAATCAATCTACATCTGGCTAGACAAGTCAAATCTCTGCAAATCTGTCAAGAGACACAGATGGAAAGAATGATTGATGTTATGAACAATCCAAGGCAAGCTGAATAAGAAAGAACTCTAGAAATTTATGATAGAAGAAAGATCACAGACAAGCTACAAGAAAAGGAGTCTGAGATAAAAATACTTACATAACATCACCATGAGGTAACTAATTAGGTTATTCTTATGAGTCAAGAATAAAATAGAATGAATGTGGTACTCATTGAAAGAATACAAATTATTAGTGAACTAAGAGAAGAGAACGAAAAACTAAAGCATGAGGCTATAATTCAACAACAACATAATGAAATGATTAAGAGAGCTGAAGAGAGTACAAAAAGGATGGATGAATTCTTGAATGCACAAAGAAGACACAACACCAACACTGGACTAAGGTACACAGAGCATGGAGAGTCATCAAATGAAGCTAATCCAAAAGATGCCTACACCAATCCTAGACCAAGGAAGCTAACATGCAATCACTGTGGAAAGCAAGGCCACACCTCAAATGTCTACAAGAGAAAAGAAAAAGGTATTCCTAAATCCACATTTACATTCATAGGACACTATTATAATTGTAGCAAGAAAGGACATAAAGCACATGAATGTAAATCAAAGGTGACAGAACCAAAGAAGGAAACCTATATGGAAAAGTATTGTCCCACCTGCAAAATGCATGGGCATACATCTCTTAAGTGTAGGAAGAAGAAAATTGAAGCATGGAAACCCAAAAATGAAGAAAATGCATATAAACCAAGAAGAGTTGGTAATTCATATGTTTGGGACTACAATACATGGATAAACTGCACAACATGTGGTAGATATGGTCACATAGCTACAAACTACATGAGAACATGGACCAAAAGGTCTAGAGGCTAGACCAACCCAGGAATGGCATGTTTGCACTGTCATAAGGTTGGACATCTAAAGAAGGACTGCAGAGACCAAATAACAGAAACCACCAATTCTACAAATAGTAACGCCATTAAAGACATCAAGAAAATGAGAAAGAAAATGTGGAGGAAAGATTCAACCATTGAAGAAGCTAGACCAAGAAATGCAGTAGATGACACCTCATCCCATGGATCTAGTGACATCACCACCCTATTAGAATGAATTTAGAATAACTGAGAGGGGATGGGTGAATCAGTTATCCTCAGGTCTAGATGTAGAAAATAAAAACTTTCTATATTCCAGATCTACTCAACAGTAGTAGCATATTTCAACAAATTTAATCATGCAGTTTACTGTTTAATGTAATTACCTTGTAGGAACATAACAGTAAAGCAAACCATAAGCATTCACACAAGTTGACAGAAGTATTTAACGTAGAAACCCAATATGGGAAAAACCACCAGTAACATGCTACCAAGTTTTCACTCTTTTGAAGTGAGCTCTGTGAGGAGCCAACCCTGTTAAAGGTTACAATAACACACTGTTAGGTGTCACCAAGTTAAAGGATTTAATCACCCTATCAGGACTGGCCTTGTTAGAGGACTTAGAACATTCCACCTAAATGTCACCTTGTTAGAGGATTTATACAAATGGCTGTTAGGTCAACCTTGTCAAAGGATTTTAACTGATACAATGGTTAGAAAGTAATCAGCAGTTGTGATTTGATACATACAACTTACTTTGTAAATTCAAATCCAATTATAGCTCTGATGTTAACTTACTAGATAGCCTGCATTGTCATTTCAACCTTCTAATTTGCTTGGAAATTTGTCAAGCAATCACACATGCAACTCTCTGCTTCTATATTTAGCCTTTTTTGCTAGATCACACCAAATAATAAATCAACTATGCAATCCTCTTTCATACACACATGTACTTCCACATTCAGCAGAAAACTTCAGCCTTGTCAATGAATAACCCCTTGAGGTTATCATATACCTCTCTGTCTAGGTTAGATAAATCTTTTGCCGCTTAAACAAGATCATAGATCTTAGGTTAGGTCAGATCCAATGGATCATTTCATCATTGCATTACATTTACATCTCCAAATTACTCTCTAATTAAATCTTGAAACTATGCATTAATTACGGTTACCCATACATTAAATGGTGTGGATCAATCTTTAATTAACATTACATATCCCAATAAAATTAGCTAAGTTAGCCAGAGATCTCAAATCTCATCATTAATCCAATTATTGTAAGTCGGCCAACATCACTATTTCCACTTGGCAATTTCATTGGTGCTCGGCATTGAACAACTTTTCTCATCACAAACAACTTTTCTCGGCATAAGAAACTTTGCTCGGCACAAGAAACTTTTCTCGGCACAAGCAACTTTTCTCGGCACAGAATATCCAGAAAAATTGTCTTTGAAAGATTAAAAACTAATTGCTTTGCCAGAGTGCCAACTGATCAAGTACCCTTTTATTTTCCTTAACTCAACCATTCACTTGGTCTTCTTATTAAATCTTCTTCATCAACAATAGATATGGTACTCAAAAAGATAACAATAGTCTCACCAGTTAAGGTTTGACAACAATGACAAAATAACAATTGCTTTCATTGTCACTTTCCAACAATCTCCCTCTTTGGCATTGATGGCAACAAAAAATATTAAAACAATGATTTAACAATCATAGTTACCAACCAATCCAAAAAGTCACCTGTGTTCCTTGATATGAACGAATCTTCATTAATGTCTTTAGCTTCATTCTAATTCTCATCTATAAAACATTTCTCCCTCTGTGTCTATAATCACACTATAATCATCTTTGTCTAATCATTTGTAGACTCCCTCTGAGTAGATAACCACTTAAATATTTTAAATAGTAACTTTTGCCTCTATGTAATCTTTCCCTCTTTGCAATCTTTCTTTCTAGGAAATCTCTTCCTCTTTTTCCTTTATGTAATCTCTCCCTCTATATAGGTAATCTCTCCCTCTTTAACAACAATTCCAAAGATGTCGATATCTTTATCATGTAGATCTTCAGTATCATGATGATCCTGTCATCTTGATTATGACTGATTTTATTTTTTGTCCTTGTCCAACTTCACAACTTTAGTCAACAACCTAAAATGTGACTAATTGTGCATCAATATGTCAAGTATTCTTAATGTAATATTTGATGCAACAGTACCATACAGAACTTAATTAGCCTCAGTTAGGGGAATCACCCCCATTTTACCTCATAGATACTCATGAGCATCCTTGGGTAGTGCCTTTGTGAATATGTCTACTAATTGTTCTTTAGTGTTCACATAATCCAATCTCACTTCTTTATTTTGAACTAGCTCCCTCAAGTAATGATACTTGATAGCTWTATGCTTTGTCTTCGAGTGCATAATAGGATCTTTAGAAATATTAATGGCACTTGTGTTATCACAATATATGTCAACTGGGTCAGTGATTTCTTCCTTCATACCTTTTAGTAGTATCTTCAACCACACAATGTTAGAACAGTTGACTGCTACTGTCACATACTTGACTTCAGCTATAGATTGTGAGGTGCAGTTCTATTTCTTTCTTTTCCATGAGATCAATCTTTTTCCTAAAATAAATTCTCTACCAGTAGTTCTTTTCCTATCATCAACATTTCCAGCCAAATCAGAGTCAGTGTAAACTCTAATTTCAAACTTGTCATTCTTCTTGTAGTATAGACCATAGTCATCAGTTCCTTTCAAATATCTTAGAATTCTTTTTACTGCCATCATATGAGTTTCCTTGGGGTTAGCAGAAAACCTTGCAACAATTCCAATAGCTAGGGAAATATCAGGTCTACTATGTATAACATACTGTAGTTTTCCAATCATTGATCTATAGAGTGTTTGGATCACTTCTTTTGTGTCATCATCTTTTGTCATCTTCTATCCAGTAGCCATGGGTGTACTCACTGGTTTGGACTCTTCCATTCCAAAAAAATTTTGTATCTCTTTGATATATTTATATTGAGTGATATAGATACCATTCTTCATTTGATAAATTTGTAAGCCAATAAAGAATTTTATTTCACCAAACATAGACATCTCAAACTCAGTTTGCATCTCTGTTGCAAATTTTTGGCATAACACATCTTTTCCACTAAATATGATGTCATCTACAAAAAATTCAGCTTATAATGTACCTTTTCTTTTCTCTCTCTTTAAGTACAGGTTGTTGTTGTCATTGGTTCTTGCAAATCCAATTTTGATCAGATAATTGTGCGATCTCTCATACCATGCTCTTGGCGCTTGCTTCAATCGATATAATTCTTTGTGTAGTTTGAAAACCATATCCCTTTTGTTTGGGTTAAAAAAACCATTAGCTTTCTCAATATACACTTCTTCTTCCAAGATACCATTGAGAAATATAGATTTCACATCCATATGATAAACTTTGAATCCTTTATAGGCTACATATGCAAGTAAGGTTCTGACACCTTCCAATCTTGCAACTGGGGTGAATATTTCACCATAGTCAATTCCTTCCTCCGGTGCATAACCCTTGCATACCAGTCTAGCTTTGTTTCTTATCACATCTCCATGTTCATTCAGCTTATTCCTGAATACCCACTTTGTACCAATTACATTTTTATCCTTCGGCCTAAGTACAAGTGTCCAATTTTTGTTCTTCTCAATTTGTTCAATTTCCTCATTCATTGCTTGTATCCAATCTTCATTTTCTAAATCATCTTTCATCATTTTGGGCTCAAATTCACATAATAGACATGTGTCATTTTTCAACTTACTTTGTTTTTTATAATAGCAGAATCCTTTGATCCAATGATTTGATCAGAATTGTGGTTTCTTCTCACATATTTTTCTAGATTAGGCTCAGTCCTTGCTTTAGGTTCATTGTTTGTATTCATTTCTAGTTGATTTTGTGACTTAGCACCTCCATCAGATAGCTCAGCATTCACTTCCAGTTTCTCAGCAACTCCACTCTGTGACTCGGCAGGTGCATGTTGTTGTTTCGTAGTAGTCTCAGGTAGTGAATTAGAATCTTCCTCATCTAGATATATGAATGATTTGTAGCTTTCAGGCTCTTGTGTACTTTCAGCTTCATTTCTTTCTGCAAACTCATCAATTCTAACATTTTCACTTTCCACAACTTTGTTAGTATTAGAATTCAAACATTTGTATGCTTTTCTTTTTGTTGAATAACCAAGGAATATGTTTTCTTCACCTTTAGCATCAAGTTTTCCATTTCTGTTGTCTTTTAGTATAAAACATTTGCTTCCAAACACTTTAAAGTACTTTACACTAGGTGCATAACCATACCAAATTTCATAAGGTGTAGCATTTGTACCTTTCTTGATTTGAACTCTATTCAATGTATAGACTGTAGTACTTACAACTTCTTTCCAATATTTCTATGCAACATTTTTCTCCATCATTAGTGTTCTTGCACAGTCCATGATAGATTTGTTCCTTTGTTCAACAATACCATTTTGTGGAGGAGTCTTGGGTGCGGACATCTATCTCTTTATGCCTCGGTCATTGTATAACCTGTAAAACACATTATAAATAAACTCTCCACCTTTGTTAGATCTTAAGCATTTCATTTTTTTGCCTATTTTCTTTTCAACTTTAGCTAAGTACCATTTAAATAACTGGAATGCATCAGATTTTTCCTTGATAAACATTACAGTCATCATCCTTGAATAATCATCAACAAATAGAATAAATTATCTAGCACCACAATAGCTTCTTTCTCCAATGGGACCACAGAGATCAGTATGAACTAATTCCAGAATTTCCTCTGAAATATGTGTTTTACTCTTGAAACTAAACTTAGTCATCTTTCCTAGTTGACATTATTTACACATAGAATTCTCAGGTTTCTTTAACTTAGGTAGCCCTCTAACCTTTTTCAATTTACTTATGCTTATCAAGTTATCAAAGTTCA
This sequence comes from Thuja plicata, assembly GCA_018584345.1. NCBI lineage: Eukaryota > Viridiplantae > Streptophyta > Pinopsida > Cupressales > Cupressaceae > Thuja > Thuja plicata. Next base: position 397,950 of record MU225686.1, on the reverse strand, counting down.
CATGACACAACCTCTTATTCCATAACCAAACATCATTGTACTGTGCAAACAAACATGTTTCTTCAGATCAATCTAGATAAAATAAGTTACCTTTAGTCTGATCACCACTTCCAACTAATTCTCTAGTAGAATCATAGATCTTTTCTTTTCTATGATGGAATTCAACTTTGTAACTAGAAGTATTCAGCTATGCAACACTCAACAAATTATATTTAAGATCATCAACACAATACATATTATCACATAAGATTTTTTCAGTTAAATTAATCAATCCTTTACCTTTGATAAGACATGGTGCATCATTACCAAATTTTACATATCCTCCTTTGCATTGGTTTAGGGTTTCAAACTTATCTTTGTCACAAGTCGTATGATGGGAACAACCACTGTCAATGATCCATCAATCACTTTTACTCATATAAGAGATTAATTTAGTTTTCTCATCATCATCAGAATCTTCTTTCATTGCAACATAAACAACTTCTATATCATTGTCATCAGAATTGTCAGTATCACTGTCAGAAGTTTCTTTAGCAATATAACAAGATTTCTTACCTTTGTCTTTGTAATCCTTATATTTCTTGAAGTCTCGGTCATCCTTTTTGTCTTTGTATTCTTTGTCCTTTCTTTCATCCTTTTCATTCTTATCAGGATATCTAGTAGCTATATGACCAAATTTATTGCATGAAAAACAAATAATAGGAAGTTTACCTCTGTATTTTCCTTTTCCTCTGGATAGCATTTTTGCCATAAGTGCTTCAAGTTCTTCAAGATCATCATCAAAAGTTTCACTATCATTGTTCACATGTTTCTTTCCTTTCTTAGATTAATTGAGAGCCAGCTATGATCTAAAATCAGAATCAATACCTTGTGGATTATAGTTATCATAATTTGACATTTCAAATGCAGTGAGTCTGCCTATCAGATTTTCCAGATTCATTTTATTGTTAGGAGTACATCTCAGTTATTGAATTGCAGAAACTCTAATAGCATATATAGGAAGTAAATTTTTGAGTACCTTGCTCATAATAGTGTTTTCATCAATTGTTCCATTAGCTCCTCTAATGGAATTTACAACTTCTTTTACTCTACCATAATACTGATTAACATTTTCACCTTCTTGCATTTTCATCTCATCAAACTCACCTCTTATACTTTCTGATTTAGCTCTCAGCACATTTGTGTCTCCACCATAGATAGTTGCAATTTTGTCCCACATTTACTTTGCATTACTGCAGCTCTTTATATCATCAAACTCTGAATAGCTCAATGAGGTGATCTCCAACATTGCTTGATTGTGCTCTTGCTTTTCTCTTAGTTGAGCATCTATGAGAAGAGTAGTAGGTGATACATAGTCATTTTCAATAAGTCACTTAGCATCATCTCCAATACCAGCCAGATACAGTTTCATCAAACTCTGTCATGCAGGGAAGTTATCTTTGTAAACCTTAGGAACCTCCTTTTTATACATCTTGATCTTTTCACTCCAAGTACCTTAAAACTATTTTTAGGAGACCAAAGCTCTGATATCAATTGTTAGAATGATTTTAGAGTAACTGAGAAGGGAGGGGTGAATTAGTTATCCTTAGGTCTAGATGTAGCAAATAAAAAATTTCTATATTTCAGATCTACTCGGCAGCAGTAGCTTATGTCAACAACTTTAATCATGTAGTTTACTGTTTAATGTAATTAGCTTGTAGGAACATAATAGTAAAGAAAACCATAAGCATTCACACAAGTTGACACAAGTATTTAATGTGGAAACCCAATATGGGAAAAAACCACCAGTAACATGCTACCAAGTTTTTACTCTTCTCAAGTGAGCTCTGTGAGGAGCCAACCCTATTAAAGGTTACAATAACACATTGTTAGGTGTGACCTGGTTAAAGGATTTAATCACCCTATCAGGAGTGAACTTGTTAGAGGACTTAGAACATTCCACTTGAATGTCACCTTGTTAGAGGATTTATACAAATGACTGTTAGGTCAACCTTGTTAAAGGATTTTAACTGATACAATGGTTAGAAAGTAATCAGTAGTTGTGATTTGATACATAGAACTTACTTTGCAAATTTAGATCCAATTACAACTCTGATGTTAACTTACTGGATAGCCTGCATTATCATTTCAACCTTCTAATTTGCCTGGAAATCCGTCAAGCAATCACACATGCAACTCTTTGCTTTTGTATTCAGCCTTTTCTGCTAGATCATGCCAAATAGTAAATCAACTATGCAATCCTCTTGCATACACACATGTACTTCCACATTCAATAGAACACTGAGCAACACACTTTAGCCTTGTTAATGAATAACCCCTTGAGGTTATCATATACCTCTCTATCTAGGTCAGATAAATCTTTTGTTGCTTGAACAAGATCGTAGATCTTAGGTTAGGTCAGATCCAACAGATCATTCCATCATTGCATTACATTTACTTCTCTAAAGTAGTCTCTAATTAAATCTTGAAACCATGCATTAATTACGGTTACCCATACATTAAATGACATGGATCAATCATTAATTAACATTACATATCCCAATAAAATTAACTAAGTTGGCCAGAGATCTCAAATCTCATCATTAATCCAATTACTGTATGTCGGAAACATCACTGTTTCCACTTGGAAATTTCACTGGTGCTCGGCATTGAACAACTTTTCTTGTCACAAAAAAAAATTCTTGGAATAAGAAACTTTGCTTAGCATAAGCAACTTTTCTTGGCACAAGCAACTTTTCTCAGCACATAACAACCAGAAAAACTGTCTTTGAAAGATAAACAACTAATTGCTTTGCCAGAGTGCCAACTGATCAAGTACCCTTTTATTTGCCTTAACTCAACCATTCACTTTGTCTTCTTTTTAAATATTCTTCATCAACAATAGATAAGATACTCAAATAGATAACAATAGTCTCACCAGTTAAGGTTTGACAGCAATGACAAAATAACAATTGCTTGCATTGTCACTTTCCAACACACCCCCGCCTAAAGATGAAAAAATAAGTATGGAACTACACTACACCAAGTCATATTTTGCATTAGTTCCATTATAAAAATTGATAGATATTCAAAATATGCATGAATAAAGATGCATATTATGTTACTTGTTACAATTATGAGAAATCAACCCTACCGGTAAAAACATACAGAAAATCATCGGTGAATATAAAGGATGAGTTGTGTACACTTACCGAGAATTGTCGGTCAACACATAAAAAGGCTAAGTCACTAATGTATTCAAACACCTGTCGGTAAGGAAGAACAGTCACAAAGTTTTCTTGAAACAACACTAATATCCGTTGGTGAAAGCAACAATCTTAATAGCCATCTTGAGAATCATGTCAACACCAACAATGTTATTTGATTGTCTTCACGACGAACTCTGTCTTCATGAACCTATGATTTGTTGAGCATTTATGACAGAATTAGGGAAAAAATCTATAAATACTTGACAAAAGCACTTCATTTCTCACACGCAATTTGAGAAGAAAGAGTAGAGTGAAAAGAGATTAGGTAGCAGAGAAAACTTGACTCAATCCAATGCACTCCAAACCATTCATTCACAAGCTACACGGATTGAAGTAAGTACCAAGCACACCGAAGAACTTTGTTATCATTTTCAAGAAGCCATAAATTCAAAACATAATAGAAACCACTTCAAGAATAGTAAAATTGAAGAGTGACAAGAAGAATGTCAATAAGTTGATCAAGAAAAACACTGGTGTGGAACCTAAATACAAGATATACCCAAATATTGCATCACAGCCTGATGATTCTGGCATATTTTCAAAAATTCCACCTAGGTTTTTACTAATAGAAGACGTAAGGCCCCACATTCACTACAAGATTGCTGAGATAGGTGATTTGGAGATAGATCAAGCTTACAAGAAGTTGTGTGATGAACAAGTGAATCTAAAGGCAGAACACAAACACCTAAAGGTAAAGGGGATAACAAATGCCCTATATTTCCTGAGGGTTTTCAAAACAGACTGGATTAGCTTAGTTCTAAGTCGAACGCATGACCAGAAGTTATGGTTGGATGAACCTAAGAAGATCACAAAGGATGTGTTACATGTTGTAACTAGTTACCCCATTACTGACAAGCCTAAGGCACATAAGCATCCCTCTCAATTAGAAGTAGAAAAAATCACCAATGTTGTGTGGGATAACAAAGGACTTTAGGTGAACACCATCACTGACAAGGAACTGAGGTTCAATGCATGTGTGATAGGTTACTAAATCTTCCAAGAAAGTAGGATAAACAAAATAGCATCAACAAGAGTAAGTACAACTTACAACATAGTAATGAAGGGAATACAGATTGATCTATGTGAGATCTTGTTGAAGAAACATGATGAGAATATGACAACAATCAATTCTGCAAAGACAAACACATGTAAGTTTGGCTCACTTATAATGTGTATATTCTTTTATTTTCAAGAAAACTTTCCTTCAATTTACAAAGTGAAGTGGGACACTACCAAGCCAGTCACATTGTAGATTAGTGACCTTGTCAAGTCACTAGGTGACAACTTTGATTTAGTAATGACTAAATACTTCCTTGACCTCAAGGAAAAGATGATGGAGAGAGTGAGGATCCCTGAATAGTTGATTGAAAAACATAGGGGTGAAATATATTTTATGGTGGATTTAGATTTCACTCACATTAAACTAGGTGTACCAAGGGCAGCCTGGTTAGCACCTCTTGACTATGAGATTAACATAGATCAAGAAACAAATGCAATTGATGCATTGTTGAATGAACCACTTGACAACAAGCAACCAAGATTTGGGACATATGAAGAGGCCAAATCTAAGATAAAGATAGGCCTAGTAATCAAAAAGATTGTCAACAAGAAAAACAAGATGGTGAAGAATCTTGAAAAGGTGTTGTCAATTAACGAGGATGAAAAAGAACAAACAGAGGAAACTGAGGAACAGGGCACCATCAGTGAAGAGAAAAATGGTCAAGAATCAGATTCTAAGGCCACTGAATTTGATGCACCTCCACCTCCTACCAAGAAACCAAGGACCACAGTCGAAGCTCAAAGGATAAGAAGACAAACTACAAAAGCTACTACACCTCTCAAGAAAGGTCAAGTGAGGACCTATAAGACAAAGCAACAAATAGAGAACAAAATAAAGAAACAAACACCTACCAAAAGGAGGAAAAGATTGCTCAGGACCAAAGCTGGCATAGAAGATTCAAAATAGGATGAGTGTGATGTTGATAAGAAAAGCTTAGCCCCTAGAACAATGGATGAAATTTCTGATTCAATTGCTACAATCGGTACCATGACTGATAGAAAAATTAGATAGTGTGCAAAACAAGAACCAGAGGACTAACATAAAATACAAGATGCAATAATCAGGGCAATGTTCAAGTATAAATATGTACCACTTGAGTTTTTTCACAAAATACCCAAAGAACTGGGTGACAAAACTTCACAACAATGGTCTTATGCTTTTCACATAGAAAAGGAAACAAGGGAGAGGGTACTTGTCACACTCATGCCTCCCGAATAAAAAATGGAAGAGATAAAAGAAATAATGAAAAATAATTCAAATAAATATTTCGCAAAGATAAGAGCTTACAAGGTACTATGAGATAAATTTATAGAGCTAGACAACATGACAGATGCTAAATGGAGACAAATCCTAGATCTACCTGTAGAATCAATAAGTTGTGATAATCAATTACTTCTCCCTGACACACCTCATGTAGAGGAGTAGAAAGATAAAGCAAGTCCTAAGAACATTGCTTTGGATAATGTAGATAATAATGAGCCAATTGACTTAGACAAAGTCTTGGGTGATCTTGACATTCAATACATCACTCATTATGACTCTGATAAAGATCCATAGAAAGAAGATGATGTAATATTCATATCTCTTAAGGATCAAAACAAGCAACAAGAATTGGGGACACAAAGAAATAAGAACATGGATGTTGCTGATGAGATATGGCCAAACACTTCTATTATTGATATCATAGTACTGGACCTTACTGATCAAATAAAAAAAGATGAAGATTTCACTGCTCAACAAGCTCAAACCAATTAGCAGCACACAACTTTAGCTGCAGCATAGGCTAGCACACAAAATAATATGTCAGTATTGATGAAGGCCATCAATCTGCTAGAAGGAAATGAAGATCTGCAACAGATACAAGCATACCCAAAGATAAGGGTGATGCAGGGACAAAAGATACCATAGATGAATCAAAAGATACAACCATAGATCAAGCTACAATCAATGATCAGTAAGACAAGTCTAGTGATCAAAATAAAGAAGAAGAACAAAAAGTAGAAAAGGACAAGAAAAAGGAAAAGAATGAAGAAGCAAATACAAATGAATAGAAAAAGATAACATAAGAGAAATCTGCTAAAACACTCAAGGTTGGTGAAGAGACGTCCTCACCTAACTAACAGGTGAACCTCGAGTAGAAGGCATAAGAGGTTTCATCTTCAAAGCCTTCACCAAGCGCCTTATAGAAAACAAATGAACTTGTAATGGTAGTTCATACATCTGCCTCTACTCAAATCTCAAGGAAGAAGAAGAGAAAGAAAAAGAATCCAGTTACTCTGGATGAAATAATTGAGATTCTAGTATGTGATCCTAGAACATTGGATCCTACTAAGTTGACAAAATATGCAAGACTTTGTGAAAGGAAAGCCATGCAGGATAAGTTGATAAAAGCTACAAAGGAAGCAAAGATACTTGAAGTTGCACAAGGAATCCTTCAAAAAATTGTACCTGATACAAATGTTGATAAAAGAACCCATATGCTTGGTCAATTAGTGGTTCTCACTGATGCCATCACATCTCAGAACATAGATACTGAGAAGGCTATGGAAGCTAGACTTGAAAAGAAGTATGAATTCAAGTTAGCTTAGAAGATAAGCCAAGAAGTGGCACTGGAAAAGGTAAAGCTATCTGAACTGGTAAGCACAGTAGACCCCATAATTTTAGAAGCTATAGCCTTGATACATAAAGTGCATGTTAGATCAACTCACAAAAGAGTATACTAAAAAGATAGCATAGATTGATTATGATCTTCAAGAAAGTGCAAAAGGTCTCACAAACAATGAAGATGCAATCAAATTGCATAATGAACAACTCAAGCAAGCTCAAAAGCTAAGACAAGATATTCAGATTGTAGAAAAAAAGATCAGAGATGAGGTGAATGAGCTTCAAGCTCAACTCTTACCAACTCTCACATTACTACAAAAGTGTATGACAGAGGTTAGAGGACTTATTACCACCCCAAAAATGTCTTTCCTAAACAGCATTTATGATATGCATGCCAGGATTGAGCTAGAGCACATGGCATTAGAAATCCTAAAAGAAAAATGGGAGAAAATGATCAAAGATATCAAGAACACTCATTTCCACATTCTTGACACTCTACAAGTTACACATTTTTGACAACTTATAAGTTGTACATTTTTGTCATGATTATCAAAAAAGGGGGAAATGATATGTACTATCAAATAGTAAAAGAGGGAAATGAAAGGAGGAAATGATATGTATAATCAATCATTTGAAAGAGGAAAGAACAAAAAGGGGAATGTATTGTACAAAGGCAAGTATACATGTATATATACTTATACTATACCGATGCAGATAATTAGGGGGATTCCTATAATGAAAAGGATATATACATGGTGTACATACTAAACACTTTAGTATTATGCACATGTCAGTTTTTGATACTAATGTTAAAGGGGGAGATTGAAGACATTATATTTTTTCATTAGTATATGCAAGGAAAAACATGATAAACACCATTGGTTTATACTACACTAATAGACAGGGCACAACACTACCCAATGCCAAGGTTATCGATACTACCAAGTACAAAGCATCTTGAAAACACTATTCAGTGTTACCAGATGATAGAAAGGACAAAGGAACCTGACGAGCAACCAAAAGTGCAACCCGACAAAACAATCAAAGAGTGGAACCCAATAGAAGAAGGAAACCCAACAATTAGTTTAATGAAGGAACACCGACAGACTTTTAGTTCACACTGAAGATCAAGAAACAACAGTCAGTTACATCTCGCAAAAAGTGGATCTGACTTTCCACATCAGATAAATCACTGAAGTTTTATATTTAGCTTCTTAACTTGTTTTAAATCTATTACACAAGGAAAAAGAAATGTAATTATTATTGTTTTTATCAGTTTAACTGATTTAAAACATGCAAACTAAAGGATCAAGGTCAAGTTGTATACCTTGGATCTAGAGTTAACATTGTAATGCATGATTCTAAAATAGGTCAAATACTTGTATAAATAGATGCTTCAATTAATTATGAACATGTTTTTTGATGATTATTGTAGCCACTAAGAGCATCTAAGGGTCAGACAAGAGAATTGATGCAACAACACAAACAAAGATCAAATCATTTGTCAAGAACAAAACAAAGGCTACCAACGAGAAGGAAAAGGTATTAATCAATCACTATAGGTGATATTCATATAATGTAAGCTTTAATGGATCTGTAATCAGCAATTATAGATTGTATATAGTCAAGTCAAACATACTTTACACATTCTAACAAGTGGGGTACACTTAAGAAATCCTTTCAAGGAAGGTGGACTTGACAGTCCTATTGTAAATCTCTTAACCAAGTACACACTTCATTAGTGGTGCAGGAGCACCCTAAGGTATTTAGATAGATATCTAGACATTTTGGATTGTAGGATGGTTTGGCTAAACATCCATGAATAAGGACAAATATATAAGGTTCCTAGTGTGTTTTGAGGTGTGATTAGAGTTAGGAAGATTAGGGTTTGTCTGTTGTTTGAGTTTAGTTGATTCTAGAGGTCTTGAACCTAGAAGTCAACTCAAAAGTCAAAAGGTTGAACAAAGTCCCAAAGTGGGAATATTTTTAATTTTTTAATGTTACTAATTCATTTGAGGTCAATTGGTAAGGTTTGGAACCAATTAGGACCCTCAAAGTTGAGAAAGTGGCATTTTGACAAAAGTTGTCAAAGTTGTCATGACAACATTTCCTAGATTTTAGGAATCGGTTCTTATGATGCCCAAATCCTAACCAGAGGGTCTAAACATGTGGGATAGAAGTATATAAGGTTATTTCAACCCTAATCACATAGTTAGATCTCATTTTGTACGGACTGGTGTTTGTAAAGAACCAATTTGCAGTGTAATTAAGCTACAGAGCCATCATCCATCAATTTATTGGATTGAATGGATTCAATAAAATCATGGAGAGTATCTGAAATTTAATTCCTAAGATCTTTTTGGAATTAGTTTAGTTGATTTTTCTTTCTGGTTAGGTTTTGTTTAATTTCTTGCATTCTGTAAGTTCACTGGCCAATTTTGGTCCAGTCATGTAAAGAATCACTTTTCTTGGTGTTCATGTGGTTCAAACTCCATCACCACTTGGAATCCATTAGATCCTTGTATATACTTTGTAGATATGTCTTGTGGAGTGTGTTTGTGTGTGTGTGTGTAGGTGAATCTTGATAATATTCAGGCCCTAGGTGAGTACTGGTTATTCTGGCTAGGGTGACTGAGCAATGCAGATGCAATGAAGGTTGCAGAGTGATTGGTATGTGCCAATCAAGGATAGAGGAGTGTACAGTGATGAAGTTTAGACCTTGCAATGGAAGGAGAAGTTCTAGGTAACTCAATTGATTAATTAAAGAAGCCTAAAAAACCAAACCAGTCTTCATGCCCTAGAAACCCTTATCTTTAGGGGTTTGGTGAAAGTCCATTGTACAGACAAGGTAGACATTTGAGACCTAGAAAATCTTTAAGGGAAGGAAGAACCCACAAGGAATATGTAATTTTTTTCTAGGGGTTTTAAGGTATTTTAAGAGAAAATCCAGCTTTTCAGTGTCTAGGAGGGCTAATAGGCCTAAAAAGGCTACAAGGCCTAAAAGGATAGCAATTTGGAACTCGATTGGAAAATGGATGAAAGATACACAAAATTGGATCCATAGAGGTTGGGATAGACCTAAGAGGAGTCAGGAAACCAATCCATAAGAAGTTTACACCATTGGAATTTTAGGTGATCAGGGAAGCAATGAAAGAGTAGAGCTATGGAGAAGGGTTTAATGAAGTGTTTGAAGTTGGTGGAGAGCTCTTAGTGTGTTATGGGATTAGAGAGGCATCCTCTAGTTGGTGTAGTGATAGATACCCTAAAAGAAGACCAAGAGAAAGGTCTTAGAGAGAGATAGAAGGCTCTAGGAGAGGATCTCCCCATCAAATTGGTATCAGAGCCATTAAAAGGCTTGGGAGTGAATTAGTGCATGTCAGAGTGGAGTGAATCCATAGGTGAGAACATCATGGTGACCAATGTAGAGTTGGATAAGGATTTGTCAGAGAAACAAATCAAGAATAGGCTTCTTGAAGAAGCATTGGAGGAAATGAAGATCCAGATGGCAAAGGTGGTAGAGACTGCCATCAAGTTGAGAGAAGAAATGCATGAAGGGATAGATAAAGGAAAGAAACCAATAGAAGAGGAAGTAGAACCAGAGCCTGATCCTCTTCTACATGAGGAACCATTCCTCAAAGCACTCAAGGCATTGAGTGGGAAGGCTCTAGAAGGAATACTAGTATTCTCTGGTAATATAGACACTAAAATGGTTATGGAATGTCTTGAAGGGATGGAGAATCACTTCAAGTGTGATGGGATTGTAGAAGCACAAAAGGTGAAGATAGACAAATCTAGGCTAAGAGGGAAAGCAATCACATGGTGGAAGTTCTTGTAGGAAGAAAGAGAGAAAGAGGGAAAGAAGCCCATATCAAATTGGAAGACAATGGTTGCAAAGGTGAAGGAGAATTACCTTCCAAAAGACTATGATATTCAAATTCATAAGAAGAGGTATAACCTTAGGCAAAAAGACCTAGATGTGCCAGCCTATACAGAAGAATTTCAAAACCTTTTTCTTAGATCAAGAATCTAGAAGACAAAGAGAATCAAAGTTGCAAGATACCTTAATGGATTGAGGTGAAAAATTCAAGAACAACTTAGTCTCTTTACTCTGACTTCCATCCATCATTATTTTCAAATGGCTTTGAAAGTGGAAGAAAAACTCAAGAAGAGGTAGGATTGTAGCTCCAGAGGTGGAAGAAGGGGTAGAGACAATAGAGGTGTCCATAGAGGAGGTTCAAGTGGAAGAGGTAGTGATAGTAGAGGAAAAAGTGACTCCATATATTCAAAGCAAGGACAAGAAACAAGCCGTAGGGGTGGATACAATAACAAAGGAAGAAGTTCTTATAACAGTGGTAGAGGAAGATCATGAGGTTTTGGGAGAAGCTCTCACTTTTCTTCTATGAAATGCTACAATTGTGGATAGATGGGGCATCCTGCATATAGGTGTATAGATAAACCAACATCCTCACAAGGGGAGAAAAAGATAGCTTATGTCCAAGAAGAAGATTTCTCTAAACAATTAGAGGTTATTCTAGATTCAGAGAAAGGAGAGCACCTTATGTTGAGAAGAATCCTAATCAAGACACCCACCAAAGATGAGCACAAGAAGAGGAGGGATCTTTTCAAAGTGAAGTACAAGATATTAGGGAAAGTGTGCAAGGTGATCATTGATTCAGGGTCAATAGATAATGTCATATCTAAGGACGTAGTAGAGAAGTTTAAGCTCACCAAAATCCCACATGTGTGTCCCTATAAAGTTACATGGTTGAATAAGGGTCAAAACATCTTGGTGAATGAACAAGTGTGGGTAGAATTTTCCATTGGAAAGTATCAGGATAGGATACTATTTGATTTGTTTCCAATGGATGCTTGCCATCTGTTTCTTGGCAGACCATGGCAATATGATAAAAAAGCTATCCATATTGGAAAAGATAACAAGTACTCCTTCAAGAAAAATGGGGTAACTTTCAAAATATAGTCTTTAATAGAAGAGGACATAATGGAGAAGGAAGAATCTAGTGCCATGTTGATGAATGGAAAATAATTCCTAAGGAATATGAAAGATGAATAAGTTGGCTATTCAATCTTGTTAAAGCCAAAGGAGGAGGAGACTCATAAGTAAGAACCTATGCCAAAAGAGGTGAGAGCCCTATTGGATCAGTTCAAGGATATAATTTGTGAGGGTGCACTAGCTTCACTACTACCAAAGAGGGAGATAAGTCATAAAATTGACTTCATACCAGGAGCATCCTTGCCAAACAAAGCTGCATACAAGATGACAGTAGAGAAAAACAAGGAGATAGCCAGGTAGATGCAAGAGTTGTTGGATCAAGGATTGATTAGGAAAAACATCATCCCTTGTTTTGTCCCAGTGGTGTAGTCTCCTAAGAAGGGAGGTAAGTGGATGATGTGTACTGATTCTAGGGCAATAAATAGGATAACTATCAGGTATAGATTTCCTATTCCTAGAATAGAAGACTTGATGGATTTCTTGGGGGGGTGCTAAGTACTTCTCTAATATTGACATGAAGAGTGGGTACTATCAAATTAGAATGAAGGAAGGTGATGAGTGGAAGTCTACATTTTAGACTATAGAGGGGTTGTATGAATGGTTAGTTATGCCCTTTGGGCTTACAAATGCACCAAGCACCTTTAGGAGGATGTTGAATGAGGTCTTGAAGGACTATATAGGAGTTTTTGTAGTTGTCTATTTAGATGACATCCTCATATTCAGTAAAACTAAAGAGGATCATATGAAACACTTGGAGTTAGTGTTGAAGAAGTTATAGGAGGAGAAACTCACCATAAACCTTGAGAAGAGTGAGTTCATGAAGGAAGAGCTAGTCTACATTGGCTTTGTAGTTTCCAAGGGTGATTTGGAAATGGATAAAGAGAAATTAGAGGCTATATTAAACTATCATGTTCCTAAGATAGGGAAAGAAGCTATGAGCCTCCATGGGTTAGCCCAATTCTATAGGAATTTCATTAGGAGATTTAGTGAGATTTGTGCTCCATTCCTAGAGACTATCAAGGGAGGATTGAAGACTAAATTCATATGGACTAAGGAAACTAATGAAGGGTTTGAAAGGTTGAAAAGAGAAGTAGCCACCCAACCTATCTTTTTGTTACCTATCTTTGACAAACCATTCATTGTGGAGTGTGATGCAAGCAACATTGTAGTAGGAGCTGTCCTAAGTCAAGAAGGCAGGCTTATGGCCTTTTTCAGTGAAAGACTAAATGAGGCTAAGTCTAGGTACTCTTCCTATGACTTGGAGCTATATGATCTTGTGGAATCCTTAGATAAGTGGAGGCATTATCTATTTCCTAAATATTTTATTGTCTTTATAGATAACCAATCATTGAGTTACATAAACACTCAAGACAAGCTTAGCTTGAGGCACATAAAGTGGATGGAGTTCCTACAGTCATATACCTTCATGATAAAACATAAGAAGGGGGTGAAAAACAAAGTTGAAGATTCCCTTAGTAGGATACTACTTACCATCCAAGATATTCAGTTGAAAAGTATAGGAGTTGAAGGTTTTAAAGATCTATATGAGGGAGATTCAGATCTCTTAGAGATTTACAAAGTGTGCAAAGATTTTGAGAATCACTTTCATAGTGAGTTTGCAGAGTATACATTGTAGAATGGTTTCCTATTCAAAGGAAATCAACTTTGTGTTCCAAAAGGATCAATGAGGGAGAACCTAATTCAGGAGAAACATAATCGGAGTCTAAGTGGACACTTTGGACTAAATAAGACATTAGACTTAGTGGAAAGGTTCTATTGGTGGGCAAAGATGCAGAAGGAAGTGAGAAGATATGTGGAGCAATGTGGCATGTGTCAAAAGGCTAAAGGAACTTCATCAAATATAGGATCTTACTATCCATTACCCATCCCAAGTAGACCTTGGGAGTGCATAATTATGGACTTCATAGTGGGGTTAGCTAGGACTCCAACTAGTTTATATAGTTTATTTGTAGTGGTAGAAAAGTTTAGTAAAATGAGCCAATTCATACCATTAAAAACAATACATGATGCCATCCATATTGTCTACTTGTTCCTCAAGGAAATAGTGAGGATTCATGGCCTACCAATGAGAACTGTTTCAGACATGGATGTGAAGTTCATGGGTCACTTTTGGAAGACCCTATGGAAGAGACTAGGTACAAACTTATCCCATGGATATGCCTATCATCCTCAAATAGATGGATAAACTGGGGTAATAAATAGAGTTCTTGGGAAATTTCTTAGATTTTTGACAAAGGAATATGGATAAGGATGGGAGTAAGTTATTCCACGGGTAGATTTTTCCTATAATGATACCACAAATAGGACTACAGGGAAAAGTCCAGTTGAGATTGTGTATGGGGAACATCCAAGGGGTGTGATGGAGCTCAAAGACATCAAAGGATATGAGGGAGTTAGTGGGAATACTGATGATTTCACACAATCAATGAAGGAAGCTCATGAACAACTGTAAAAGACCTTAATGGAGGCCAATCAGAAGTTGAAGACAAAAAGAGATGAGGGAAGAAGAGATTTTTAGTTTGAAGTGGGAGAGTTAGAAATGGTGTTCTTGAATAAGGAAAGACTACAAAAGGGGATACCTAGTAAGCTACAGATGAAAATAATTGGACCTTGCAAGATATTGGCTAAGTATGGGCCTAATGCTTATAAGGCGGAGTTGCCCAAGGAGATGTCAATCTCTCCAATCTTCAATGTGAAGGATTTGATCAAGTATAAGGGGATAGATATGGATGAGTTTTAGTATAATACAAAGGTGCATAAGGATATGGGAGAGTTCAAGACTCTAAAACAAGTCAAGCCACAAGTGGAAAAGATATTGGATTCAAGTGTAAAGAAGAAGTAAAGACACAAAATCTATATGGAGCATCTAGTGAAGTGGAGAAAAAAACTAGAGTCAGAAGCCAGAGTCAAGAAGCATGGAATCAATGAGGATTTCCTGACACCACAAGTACCTTAACTTTCTTGTTGTAGGGGCAAGATGGTGCAGGAGCACCCTACGATCTTTTGATAGATATTTAGACATTTTGGCTTGTATGTTGGTTTGGCTAACCATCCATGAATAAGTAATAATCTATAAAGTCCCCAGTGTGTTTTGAGGTGTGATTAGAGTTAGGAAGATTAGGTTTTGTGTGTTGTTTGAGTTTAATTGATTCTAGGGGTCTAGAACCTAGAAGTCAACTCAAATGTCAAAGGGTTGACCAAATTCCCAAAGTGGGAATATTTTTAAGTTTTTAATGTTATTAATTCATTTGAGGTCAATTGGTAAGGTTTGGAACCCATTAGGACCCTTAAAGTTGAGAAAGTGACATTTTGACAAAAGTTGTCAAAGTTGTCATGGTAACATTTCCTAGATTTTAGGAATCAGTTCTTATGATGTCCAAATGTTGACCAGAGGGTCTAAAAATGTGGGATAGAAGTATATAAGTTTATTTCAACCCTAATCTAATAGTTAAATCTTATTTTGTAGGGACTGGTGTTTGCAAATAACCAATTTGTAGTGTAATTAAGCTATAGAGCCATCATCCATCAATTTATTAGATTGAATGAAAACATGGAGAGTGTCTGAAATGTAATTCCTAAGATCTTTGCGGCATTAGTTTAGTTTATTGTTCTTTCTGGTTAGGTTGTTTTTAATTTCTTGCATTTTGTAAGTTCACTAGCCAGTTTTGGTCCAGTCATGTAAAGAATGACTTTTCTTGGTGTTCCCTTGGTTCAAACTCCATGACCACTTGGAATAAATTAGAACCTTTTATATAATTTTTATATATGGATTATGGATTGTGTGTGTGTGTAGGGGAAGCTTGAGAACATTCAGGCCCTAGGTGAGTACTTGTTATTCTAGCGAGGGTGACTAAACAGTGAAAATGCAATGAAGGTTGCAAAGTGATTGGTATGTGCCAATCAAGGATAGAGGTGTTTAGGGGAATGAAGTCCAGACCTTGTGATAGAAGGAGAAGTTCTAGGGAATTCAATTGATCAATTAAAGAAGCCTAAGAAACCAAACTAGTCTTCATGCCCTAGAAACCCTTATTTTTAGGGGTTTGGTGAAAGTCCACTGTACGGACAGGGTAGACATCTGAGACCTATAAAATATTTAAGGGAAGGAAAAATCCACATGGAATATGTAATTTTTTTCTAGGGGTGTTAAAGGATTTTAAGAGAAAATCCATCTTTTCAGTGTCTAGGAGGGCTAATAGGCCTAAAAAAGGCTACAAGGCCTAAAAGGATAGTAATTTGGAACTCGATTGGGAAATGGATGAAAGATCCACAAAATTAGATCCATAGAAGTTGGGCTAGACCTAAGAGGATTTAGAAAACCAATCAACAAGAAGTTGACACCATTGGAGGTTTAGGTGATTAGGGAAGCCATGAAAGAGTAGATCTATGGAGAAGGGTTTAATGAAATTTTTGAAGTTGGTGGAGAGCTCCTAGTGTGTTAGGGGATTAGAGAGGCATCCTATAGTTAGGGTAGTGATAGATACCCTAAAAGAAGACCAAGAGAAAGCTCTTAGAGAGAGCTAGAAGGCTCTAGGAGAGGAGCTCCCCATCAATTAGTGTTTCTAAAGCTCTTAAAAAAGTAGATCCTAACAAATCTCCATATTAATACTCCTAACATAGTAGATAATCACAAGTGATCAAATTGTAAGCCTTAACCAGCTCCCTTCCATTCTATAGATAGTGAAGTTTTGTGGGTGCCATCCCCACTGCAATTTTTACTTCCTAATAGGAGTTTTCTTCAATGTCATATCTTGTGTTATGTGTCTATTACTTTCATGAATGTTGCATACAATTAAGTTTATGAATTAATACTACATGCATAAGAAAGAATATCATATATGGTCGGTAATATAGTAAAGATTGATTACTAATGATAAAAAGTGAAAAGAGTTAAAAGTTTTACAGGTACTGATTCACCCCTCCCATCTCAATACTACTTCCCATTGATCCCAATAGACTCTCTTCTTGGTCCACTTCTCTTGGAACATGAGTATCTATTGAAATATCCAGGGATTTGTCTTTCACTCTTACTTTCGCTTGGTCTTTCTCATCCCTCTTAACACAGCATGTATATCTTCCCACGATTTCCTTATTTATGTGGATGCATCATTTAGAAATTCCTTAAGGGGTATCTTTCCTATAAATCTATGTTGGTTACTAATGGCTTGGAAGAAAATAGAGTTGCCAATAGCTAGCTACTAGTGGATAAAGGTATAGCCTTTTCCACTTCTATCACTTTCTCAAAAGAATAGGTAATAGATTGACTTTTGGCATTGCTGAGGTTGATGCCTCTTCTATTGTTTTGTTATGGTTATTTTTCATATAACTTTGTGCTATCAAGTTTACATCGTGACTTATTTTTATTACTTCAAACCTCATGCTATATACCTCTTCATTTTATGTCATTGTGCTTGGATCTACCTCTATTGTCATCATAATTTTTCTCTTCTTCACAAATAAATCGTTATATTCTTTGTCACCAACTTTGTCTCTCTTTCTCTTCTTCAAAGCGGTGATCTTTATTCCTTTTTTTCTAAATCTTTTCTTGTATCTCTCTACCCATATCCTAGTCACTTTCACTAATACATTTGAGGTCATTTTTTGACCTTAATTTTTTACCACAGACCCTTTTGGCTTGTGATGTTCTCTCTCTTTTTGTTTATGTCCCGATTTGGTCCAAATTTTGACTCTAGTTAAATTTATTGCTGAAATTTTGACCAAATCAGGATATAAACAAAAAAAAAAAAAAACAAATGAACTCACTTCATTTTGTTTTAGGCGCAAGCATGAGGAAGGGTTTAACAAAGTCATTTTGCAGTAGATGATCGGGTTGTGAAAATTGAAACTCATTGTTTACCGAAGCATTCGCGAGTGGGAGGAGGGATCGAATGTGCATCTGATATTGTTATTGTAATTCATTGTTTTCTTCAAATTATTTTCTACATTGTGTATTTCAAGTTCTTTCTCTGCTATTTTAGATAGATTTTTTTATTCTCTATAGATTAATTAGGGTTATTTTTATAGTCACTTCACTAGCATTATCCATCCCATTCGATACCTTCCTCCATGTGTATTCTTCAATTATATCTCCTTCTTATGATCTTCTTTGTCACCTCCCCTAATTGTTGTAGCCCTAGATTTGATGGGATATGTTGATGTAATGGGGGAAATCAGGAGAAAAGACTATGAGTGTCGACTAAGTAACATCACCCATCAAACACAACTCCCATCAGCAATTACTCCCTTTGATTGGTCTATGTGTGCAAAAGCGTTAACACTCTGAATGTTTGTACAATGGTAACAACAAAGAGTTGAGCTACCAATCGAAGATGAGAGGATTATGATAGGGAAAAGGGAGAAGACCCTTTGATAGACATAGACTGAAGTCAAGAGACAAATGCACTAATAATTGGAAGTATAGTCACATTAAATCAACAATAGATTTTGGCACTCAACGAAGATAGAAAGAGATTTCATAATGGAGAGAGGGAAGGTTTAGGGTTTATGTGTATCCACCTAGTGCAAAGATAGTTGTCATCTGATGAATTCCCTTCTATGCATAATTTCAGTATTTATAAGATATTACAATATGTCCTTATCATGATAGATTGAAAGAGCTTCCAATCTTCTAGAATATAGATGCACAATATTGATGTCTCATGAAATCCCCTTAGCAATAAGACCATATTCTTCCTTTATTTTTGCAATCTTTCTGACCAATAAAACCCTTTTCTATTTCAACATAAATCTTCCCAATAGAGACATTATTCAGTATTTGGATGAGCTCAATTTGTGTATCCCAGTCATGTGTTTCATCAAAATACTAAATTTCTCTCTGGACCATGATAATAGCTGCCTACTTCTACTCACTGCTAGCATAGAGCTTCATGACCAAATGCACATGTGCCTCCTCAAAGACAGCCTTGAGTGCTATGGTAATGCCTAGAGAGGCTGGCCATGATCTCAATCTATAATTTGATACTCTTAGCATCCTCCATGGTCACCGATATATTTTTTGCAATAGATTTATAAGCCATAAACTCCCATGTCCCCTTATCTATGCAATACCTAATTTTACCACACTGCATTTTGTGCTTCTCTCACATATCTTGTAATAAATATATTAGTACTACAATGATTTTCTTTATTCACAAAAAACATCATCTTAATTTAAGAATAAACCAATGATAAAATGATGAATTGTGACCATCTACAACTTCAAACACCTTGCGGTATCAATAACCTCTCAATTTGTATCGCAAACCTCCCTTTTAGAAATTGTGTAATACTCACAGTGATTGCAAATATTTTTTCATAGGGTTTATTATGTCTAGTGATAAAAATGTAAATCTAAATAAATCAAAATGTTCTTAAGTATTAGATGAGATAATTGATGCCTACTTATCTCCAATCCTCACTCATACACCTCAACATATGGTATTTTCCAATGCATTTTTGGTACCTTAAACTCGATGGAATGTATCACACCTAGGAAGAGGTCTCAAGGATTGCAA
>MU225686.1:350279-363755 GCA_018584345.1 Thuja plicata | reverse complement strand
TTAAAAATAGATGAACTATAAATTGTAGTTTTAAGGGAATGTGATATGAAAAGACAATTTTGTCCTATAATAAATCACAAGTGAAATCTAAAATGCCAATTTAATCAGGAGTATAAGAAGTAGGGTAGATGAAGAGGGGCCCCTGTCCTATGCTCTCTTATTTCTCATCCTGATGATGGATCACAGAGTGTGATTCGAAACATTGATGCAAAAAATTCATAACACAATCAAATCCAGAAATTGTTAACTTGATCCTATGTAATGGTTTAAAATGTGCAGGGGAATGGTGGAATGTAGATGTGGAGAGTATTATTAGTCAAGCTCAGAGCAGAGGAGTATCAGTCAACCCTGGTGTATTGCACTTTATAATTCATCACCTTCCTCTCTTTTAACCTGTTTAGGTCTGCAACTTTATTCATTTTTTCCTATGCTCTCTTATTGCTCATCCTGATGATGGATCACAGAGTGTGATTCAAAACGTTGATGCAAAAAATTCATAACACAATCAAATCCAGAAATTGTTAACTTGTAACTATCATGGATTGTGGAAATCTCTTCTCTTTCATTACATAGGAGATAAACATAGAAAATTTATTCTCCTTAAACCAAATTGAAATTTTAAAGGATTTTGTGTACATACTAATCATTTCCCACCTATAATTATTGTGAATTCTTTGTGAGGCTTGGGAAATGGGTAAGGAACTACTCTCTTTGGCAAAATAACAATGCAACCATGAACAGTTACTCTCAGCCAAAGTATATGAGCATGCCACCACAATGTACCCCTTTGCCCACTGATTGTATAGTTGTATACATAGCTCTGACTAGTTTGTATTGGGCATTGTGTAATATATGAAGGCCCATCTACCCATCTAGTTTAGAACTGCCTTATTCTATGCCTATAAACCATATGAACATATGACCATCAAAAAGAAGTCCTTATACCCTTATTAAAAAACCATACAACAAAAACTAGAAAACCAAAACATTGGGTCAATAATTTTAGCTGTACCAATGAGCTACTTACAAGAGTATAAAGTTTAAACCATATTTAATATACCATTAAAATGCATTCCTTATAAGGAAACCAAACATTGTGGTGTCAATGTTTTTAACTATACCAATGAATAGTGATGTTATATTTCACACTATTCATCACATTTACAAGCACTGTATCACCTTCCCTTGCATAGACTATTGGTCCTGGAAACTTCCCATTCACTATGACAATAGACTTTGTATGGCATAAACGAGGCACATTCTGAAGTTGTATTTGAAATAAGGATATCAAATATGTCAAATGAGGTTTATAATTCATGAACTAATAAGAGTAATCAAAATAATATTATGAGCAAATATACAAATCGTAATTCCAAGAACAACTTAGTTTCTGAGATTTCAAGCCTCTCTGATGGATAGAACATTGGCTAACTTGATATGTGAGCATGTTCTTCAAGTTGTTAATGTAATTGGGCTGGTCAAGTTGTTAATGATAACCATCCATGATTAAGCTACCCAAAATAATCATAAACGATTATTTTGGCGAACAACATGATTATCATTTGTTATGAAGGGTGGCTGATTACTAATAAAATGTCATCAATGGTAGCTGATTATTAATGTTGACATTATTGTTTTTGCAACTTTGTATTCTAACTAATTATGAACTTAAAAACCTTAATCACATTAAAATACTAAGTCCAAATTATGGTGGAGGAAAAATATTAGGAAAGATGATTTGGGAAGGAATGTGCAAATTGGTTGGCCTAATCTAGTGAGCATGATTTGTGTGTGTATTTTTAAATCTTGTATAATCTTGTAATATTTGATTATTTTTTATTATATACAAGATACTACTAATTCTTGTATGTTTATATTTTGTATATTTATAGCCTAAATAATTGCCTGTGAAGAAAGTCCACACCTAGAAATATGAACCAAGAAAAAAATAATGAGACAATTGCTAGATTGTGGTCTCAATTCCAATGAAAATTTGATAAATGTAATTGTCCTTGAAAAAAGTGTAAGGGCTTAAATAATTGAAGAATTCTAATCACAACAGTCTAGAGTCATTGTAGGCAACATGGTCACATTGAAGGGGGGTACAAATTTTGTCGATTGGTGAATGTGAATTTCCAACTAGAGGAACATGGAGGTGTCAATATCCAAGCCGAGGATAATGCTCCCATGGAAGAAGATTATAATGTGGCAAAGAACACAATTGAAGATGATGGTATTGGTGTAGCTGATAATGTGCCAGAGAAAATGAATGAAGAAGATGGTATTGGCAACTGATCAAGATGATCATGATGATGGTCCTAGTGCATCTGATAATGATGATGAAGATGGTCTTGATATACCTATACTTGAGAAGGCATATGAGCCCCTATACCAAGGCTCCCAAACAACTCTTCTCTCCGCTATAGTGTTGTTGGTGAACTTGAAGATTATGAATGGTTTATCTAATGTAGCAATGTCACGTATGCTAAGGTATGCCATTTTTGTCATCTTCAATCCTAGCATACCATTACTATTAATTATATTAATAATTCATATTTTTTGTTGTAGGTTGATAGGTGAGTTTTTGTTACCACCATCAAACATTCTGCCTTGTTCGTACCGAGAATTATCTATCATTATGAATCAAATTGGAATGAAGTATCAGACAATACATGCATGTCTCAGTGATCACATTCTATATCATAAACAACATAAATTTTCAATCGAATGCCCTGATTGTCATATTAGTAGATATCAGTTAGATCAAATAACAAAAAAGGTGTCTCACAAGGTTCTTTGGTACATTCCCATTATTCCACGTCTTCAATGATTATTCAGGTGCACTAGCTTGGCACAATTTATGGATTATGATGTACGCAATAGAAGTCAAGATGACATTATGCTAATTCCTATGGATGGTGCTGCATTTAAAGACATAGAAACAACATAGCCACACTTTAAAGAAGAACCTCACAATCTCAAGCTTTCATTGGCAGCGGATGGTGTCAATCCATTTGGAGATATGAGATCCGTTTACTTAGTGTGGCCTATTTTTGTTATTAACCATAACATTCCTCCTTGGATGTCCATAAAGAGGGAGCACATAATGTTGTCAATGATTGTACCAGGTATTTTTTTATTTAATAGTTATCTAAATTAATTTATAAACACCGCATCAAAATGGTCATAATAATTATGTAAGGTTTTTGTTTATTCAACTAGGTAAGTACCAAGTTAAAGATATGAACATGTGTATTGAGCCTCTTATTGACGATTTGTTGAGGTTATAGAATGGGGTCACTATGTATGACATCTATAGACCAATAGGACAAAGAAAATTTCAATTACATGCAATGCTTGTATGGACAATATATGATGCCCCTGGGCTAACTCATTTTTGCGGTATGTTATATATTATTAAGGTCACATATTTTTGGTATGTTATAGTGCTTACACTTTATTGTTGTATGTTTAAGTTGTGCATGATAATTTTAGATGATCCAATTGTATGACATCTTTTAGGTCTTCAAAAAAAGGGTAAATTTGCATGTCCATTTTGTGGTCCGAAGATGAAATCTCATTATTCAAGAAGTTTAGGAAAGAAGGTGTTCGATGAGTTTAGGAACTTTCTCCACAATAATCATAAGTATCAAATTATAGAAAAATATCTTTGTAATGGGAAAGAAGAGACAACATCAAGGCCATGAAGAATGACACCTCGTCTATGGAAGTTGGAATACGATAGACTAAATCACCAAGGTAATGTCATTCCATCTGATGATTTTTGTTTGAAATTTATATTTTGATATTGTCTTTTATTTACTAATGATGTAATTGATGCTCATGAAGGTCATGAAGGCATCAATGACCAATTTCCTAGAGGAATAAAAAGTTATCCTAGTCAGTTTAGTAGGTTGTCGTACTACAAGGATCTCTTAATCGTGCATTTGTTTGATGATATGCACATTGGAAAGAATGTAACAGAGACACTATGGAAAATATTGGATGGAAGGCATGACAAAGAAAAAATTGCCAAAATTTGTAATGACATTCGTGAATCCAATCATGCACTGAAAAATTTCATTGAATCAAATAGCAATGGAGACCGCATAAATACAAGTGCCCTTTCTTGGTTATCAACTGAGTAGCAAAGTGATGCATTAAAACAAGCCATAAAAAAAAAATTCCAACAAGATTTGCTGCAAATATAAGCAGTCTTGTATCAAAGAAAGGTGATTTTGGGCCAGGGTTGAAAACACATGATTGGCATACCTTCGTCAAGGTAAGTCATGTTCTCATTTACAATATATTTGTAAAATTGCATGTACTTTTTATTGTATTATTTTATAATATATTGAAAAGATCATTTTTTAATTATTGTAGTATGTCCTACCTCTATCCCTCCCACACCAGTTTGACAACAGTTTTAAACAAGTTATATACAATCTTAGAAAGTACATGAGGTTAGAAGTGTTATTTCTTAGACTTGTTGTACAAATATTATATTTATGACATGCTTTACTTTTTATGTAATTTATTGTATATTTTTTTCTAAAATCTTGTTTATATGTTCTTGCAAGTTGAATCTCTTTTAGGTGGTTGTCATCTAAATAAATTGATAAAAATGATATAAAATATTGGAAGAAAAAAGTTCCCCAGCTTATGTGTGGAATGCAAAATAATCTACCTCTGAATTTTTTCAATGCTCAAGAACACTACCTCATACATCAAGTTGAGGAGATTGAATTGTGTGGACCAGTACAAACTAGGTCAATGTGGATGGTTGAGAGGCACTTGAAATTTATGAAGGGATTTTTGATAGAGATAACATCCTAAGTGTTATATGGTGGAGGGATATATGGTATACTAGACCATGGTGTACATTGGTGAATATCTTCCCAAGTTTGCAGCAAATATCCATGTAGATGGCATTTGGGATCCCAACTCAATTAAAAAATTTGAAGGGGAGTACTTGATGGGGAAAGGTAGATTGAGGAAAGTGAGAGGTAATTATATAATATTATTTTAGTTTATTAATTCTTATAAATCTTCAATTTAAGTTGTTTCTAAGCGGTCTATTTTTTTTCTTTATAGTTGGTCGTGAGTGGGATGCACTACATTTGGATATTGCAAACAATCTTGATTGGATGATGGTATGGATTCAACAATATCAATAAAATGGTCACTCATTAACATGGTATGGTGTTGTATCATTGGTAAAATAAGCTCATCGTAATGGATATCCTAATTTATGCCAATGGTACTTGACCTAGCATATGGTTTAAGAGGTAGAAAGGTACGTATAAGTTTACTAACCATGACCCATAAGTTTAATATGAACTAATAGATTGATGCAAATAATCTTGATATGTTTGAATAATTGTAGACCAAACACCACAAAGCTATGTACTACCATGGCCATAAATTTTGCATTAAAAAGTTAGACAACACAAAGAAAACTTGTGATTCTGGGATTAGTGCAGTCTTTGAGATCACTAATATTTCATCTAGAAATGACATACATCCTCAACAATCTAAAAATTGATACTATGGCATTTTCGATGATATACTTAAGTACGAATTTAATTTATTCAAATTAGTTCTATTTGTCATCAAATGGTACAGGCTGTGGCTGAATCAAAATGATCCTGATAGGACTATTATTGAACATGATAGTAGATTTACAATGATTAATACAAGGTCATTTGACCCAGTTTGAGATTAGCCCTATGTTCTTCCAAGCCAATGTGAGCCAGTGTTTTACTTTGGCATCCGTATAAACCGGGTTGGTCATTTGTTGTTAGACATGATCCAAGAGGAAGGCCGATAAAGTATAATGTGATGGAAGAAGAAGATACTGAAGAATTGGAAGACAAAGTAAATGATGATGGTGATGATGATGGTGATGAAGATGACGATGATGGTGATGAAGATGGTGATTCTTGTGATGAATTAAATGATGATCATGGTGATGATGATGATGATGATGATGATGATGATGATGATGATGATGATGACGATGACGATGATGATGGTCATGATAATGGTGATGAAGATGATGATGATGGTGATGAAGATGGTGGTGGTGTTGGTCATGATGATGATGATGATGATGATAGTCATGATAATGGTGATGATTTTGATGATGATAGTCATGATGATGACATGGATGAAGAGGATGATCAAAAACATGATCAATGAAATGTATGTCAAGGTATGATCAATGTCACGTATGAGGTATTGATTTATTCATAGAAATTTGTTTGACTTGTATGTTTTTATAATTAAGTTAATATGTGTTGAACTCTAATGTCATGGAGTATATTTTACATCATGTAAATTTTGTCTTCTATGTAATTTGTAGCTTACAATCTATTGTTTTCTATACAAATTGCCTCCAATTAATATTGACTCCAATATACAATCTACTTTTTTATTAATAATTCTTTTTGGTAAGTTTATTACTTTCATTTCATTACTGATTGCTAAGAATTACTAATCTTTGTCACAGGGCGACATAAATCCACCGCAAGACACAGGCAATGATGTTCCTCACACACCACCTTTGTCAAAGGTAAACCTTAATTAGTGTAATTCTACAAATTATATAGATCCAAATGTCATATTATTATGTTCTTTTTTTTATCGCTTTGGAGTTATTTTGATAGAATTTTACTGATATTGATGTCACAACTTAATACTTATTGATAGGGAAAAGAACAGATGACAACAGATCAATTGCGATCTGAAATTTAGGAAAAAAATTTAGATGAAATCACGTAGCTCTGATCCTGTGTTCATGACTACTCAGATTTTAAATAGATATAGTAAATAAATTATTAACCTTGTCATGGAACCAAACAAAACTGAGGAGACAGAGGCCCTCAAAGATGAATTGATACGTAGAGTCAATTGTATCAAAGTAAGTTGTAATTAATCTTAAGTAATAACTAAAGTTCAATAGATGTTTATATTTTATACTATCTTAAGGATCATGATCTAAAATATAATGTGTTCTTCTTACAGGATTTTTTGAGATCTGTGAGACATGGTCAATATGGTGAGGGTTGTAGTGCACAGCCTTCATGTAAATAATCCTTAAACCTTTAACTATTCATTTAACCTTTGTATGCATTATTGACTCAACTTATGTTTGGGATGCTTCTAGTACCCCATTTAATCTTTATCCATTGCAAATATATTTTCTAACATTGTATCCTTCAGCTCATTATGAAGTGTAGACGTCTCCTTTGATCAACAATTTGATAATGTCAACTGCATTGTCTGCAACAAGGAACTTGCAGACATCTTCCTCTGTACCAGCTACAACTGGTAAAACCTTGTTTTTCTATATTTTTTTATGTGCTAATCATGCAATGATTATTTTTCTTGTGTGAATTTTATACAGATGGACCTATTTTTTACAATAATAGATACACAACCTAGTACACCTACGACAAGAATAGAGACTAGTGCTGCTAAAGCTCAACCATTTCTTGGATCAGCCTGTGTTACTAGTACTAGTTTGTTTGCGGGGTCATTGTTGTTGAACAAGAACAATATAATTCTGTTAAAAGTACCAAAGCTTCCAGGTGCTTTATAATTGTTATTATTTATAGTGTAATTGTAGTTTACTTATACATAACTCATTTTGTACTAATAATCCCATGATGTTTTTGTAGGAAATGATTTTTTTTATGATACTCTTTTTGAAATAACATTGAAGCTATTTGGGCCCACCATACGTAAAAGGTACGTAGCTTCATAATATTGGTATAATATTTTTCTTATCTTCCATTTATTTTACTATATTAAAGTTATGATATCTAACAATTTTGTTTTTTCAAAAAAGGTGGAATGAATAGGATGTTGACTTAAAAAATCAGCTCATTAAATCTATAGAGGACCTCTTTGGAAAGAAAATTTTTGACAATGAACTGATTCTTAAAGAAGCATCCAAACATATAAAGACTATGAGGGACCAATATAAAAGGTTCCTAAAGGATAACACAAAGTACAAGCATCCTCCTATGATTCCACCGATGGAGTGAAATGAAATAATGGAATATGCAAAAGAGAAAAGGCTAAAGGATAGAGGAATTCAACCAAAAGATGGAAAAAGAAGGTATGACGAGAATGTAATCATGAACTAATTAGTTATCTTTGTAAATATATAATCTAACATGTTTAAAACTTTTCATAGACTGCACGACACACCAAAAGCTATAGAAGTGAGACTACAAAAGGTTGGCCAACACAAACTTGGCTCTAGTGGCTATATGAAACTTCACTCTCGACTTGTAAGTAGAAGCATTGAAATTTCATATCAAATTTTTATATATAAGGTTGCAAACAATTTTGTTTAATCAAAGTATACATGCAAAACTGACGATGTTAAACAAAAAAGACAGGGCAGGGAATTCAATTTAGAGCCAACGGATGAAGAGAAAAGAATAGCCTTGCAGGAAAGATATAAAGTCGTGGTTGCATGCCTACGCCAAGAATCCAAAATCCATAACGAAGAATCTGTTGCACTAGATGAGACACAGGTAAATTGGTCAAATGAAAAGTAAATCAAATTGAATAGTTAATTTCAAACATAAATTGACTATTTCATGATAACAATGCGCATGACATTTTACTATAGCCTTCAAATCCTATCACAGAACCTGGGCATGATGAAGGCCATGATGTGCATCATAGTAGTGGAGGTATTAATTTTCTATTGGAAATAAATTACGTTGAGCATGTTGAGCATGTTGAGCATGTTGATGATGTTGATGAGGTCAGGGTAGATCAAAATGTTATTGTACATGATGTGGCATTGTCAAGTAAATAAAAATGCATGTTATGTTCTACTGGTTAATGAAATACATGTAAGAGTTAAAAAAAGTATGTGAATTTAACCCATTTACTTGTTATTGCAGCAGACCCGCCTTTAGTTCAGCAACCTCGTGCTCGTCAAAACATGAGGAAGCATCATAATTTGAGATCACAGCCACAAGAGGAGGAAGACATTGATGCTCGTGGAAGACTTTTCCATCTTAAGAATGCTAAGAAAAACCCAAAAATGAAATGATTTCTTTAAAAATACTCTTTGATAAAACTTGTTTGATTAACTTTGTCGAATAATTAAAGAATGTTGTTTTAAGTAATTATCAATGAATGTTGCATATTAATATTTAATTTTATGTCATGTTAATGAATATTGTTATGTGTTAATGAATTCTTGATCAGTGTTGCATATTAATGAATGTTATGTGATTGTATTGATTGAATGTTCTAGTTCATAAATGGATGAATGAAGTGTGTAATTAGATGTTAATGGGGAATTTAGAATAATGTTAGGGGGAGCGAGGGTGAGGCCAGATGAGCTTCCACCTTCACATGGTTGGCCTATTTAAGTAGATAATATTAAATTATTCTCAAAACAAAGTGAAGTTCAAACTAACACACCTTCATTATTTAATCAATTTCATTCATTCTAGGTCTTTGCTCATAAATTGTTTGAATGTGTCATTGTCAGGCAAGTATCAAATAACAAACTAGAAGGGCCAATAGTCAACTTTCCTAGTATAATTCATCTTCATTTTGTGTAAGTATTCTCTTCTTGAATGCGTCAACCTCTCGGGGCCTAATCTGGATTATTTCATTGGTGCAATTTAAGGAAATTACATGTCAACTATGATATATTAATTTTCTTTTGGTACTATAGATAAAGTGTTTGAAATTCCAATACATATCTAAGCAGTACAATCGCATGATGGATCTAAATGTGGAGATAGAAGGCAATATTGAATATCTTCAAGATGCGCTTGCATGATTCATAACTCCTGAAATATTAGATGACAAGAATAAGTATAAATGTGGCAGGTTAGTCTATATAAAGTTCAGATCAAGATGTTTACAAGTTTTACTACAGTCATCCTTTCAGTCCTAGGTGGTAAGTATAATCTATTCCTTTTGGTCTTTTATTTAAATAAATGAAATATATCTATGTTTTACTGGCCAAGAAAAGTAATAAGTGCCCTTTAACCTTTCCATCACCCTACAACCCTCATTCTAGGCCTAATTATCCCTCCATTTACAAAGAAAATCATACACCCACTCACTCCTGAGCTTCAAGGCCCTAAAATAGTCTTATAACATGGTTCAAAACAATTGATTTTCAACTTTGTTTGATTAAAAATGCTCATCTATGCTCCCATTCATCAAACCCTCCTTTTTAGGTACTCTAACCTAGGGCTTTACCAACTAGACTCCTCCAATCACTTCTAGACCCTTCTAGTGGATCCAACACCATAAATTAAGCATATTATGACATTCTATGCCATAAAAACTATCCCTCATGTGGATGGAACTCTCATACCTTGACTGGCCCAACCACCATGCACCCTGAATCAACACTTTGTCTCCATTAGAGCCTACTCCATAATGAAGAATTAAACATCCTCCTATCTAAGGCTTAAATGAAGATGTACATGACTCCTTCAAATTACTGCATATTGAGTCTACTACAACTTAAGATATTCCAGTCCATATGCTCTCCTTTTCAGGTTGTCAAAACTTGAGAAATTGACTATCTTCCAGCTGATAGTTTTTTCCCATGTTTGAACTTTAGAAACATATTCTTTATATGAATGGCTCCAACAGTCAGAGTCAATTTGTTTTTTTTTTGACATTCTGATTATTGTGGAAACCTTGAATATCATTGGAATTACAAAAGGTTCTTTCAAAAAAATTTCTCTTTGAGAATGAAGTTACTGATGTATTGTCAAATACTTGTCATTCTAGATAGTAACTAGAAGAGATTCAGGTTCACCATGACATTTAAAGGAAATTCAGGATGATCTAAAAGATTATTTATTCTATAAGTCACTCTTTGTATCCATATAAATCATATTTTTTAGTGAATTTTGATGTGAAGAAGCTTAACTTAATGATAAGGGCTTATGGGTTGGTTGAGTTTTGCACATATTGTATGCTACATTTTGTTCGAAAGACACCATCTCCAAGAAACAATCTCATCTTTGTTTTGGGATATTCAATCATGGAAAATAATCTCAATTGCATCATTATCAAGCACCATTTGGAACCAATATAACCTTGTGTGCCTAACATTCCCATGAATGAGAGAATTTCAATTCAACTTACCTATATTTGTGTTAAACATTAATGTGCGTCTGATTCTTCACAATTGATTTGTTGTCTATGACTTTTTGTGCCTAAAATTAGCATGGATACTTTTATTTTGTCTACTGGGAAATTGAGAAAAGAATAAATCCAATGGTCCACCATCGTTTGGAATTTTTCCAGTGTTTACTTTTAACTATATCCTAGATTAGGGCTGTCTTTGGGGCTCTTGTTCACTTTTTATTGCTATTTTTTATTGGCACACTGCTTACATTTATCTTATTGACTTAATATTTTGATTCAAGATTTCTCCCTTTCTACATTTTTTTTGGTTAATCATTGTAACCTCTAGTCCCGTGGACTTACCTTTGGTCACCTGAAAACATTAATTTAATTTCTTTCTATCTTTGATCTTTACTACAGAGTGCTAAGATTCACTCAATTTCACAATGTCAACAAACTCAATATCTTCTTGGATGTAAAACTGCATGTCACTGCTATATTTCAATTTTTTTTTTGGTTGCGTGAGAGGATTCCCTACGATCCAACCCAGTGCCCAGCCCACCTTACCTTGGTCTTGATGACAAGTTGGGGTTCAGGAAGGGGCGAGCTAGGGCGAGACTAATACTTTGGGGATGTACCAAACCGCCCACAATCTGGGTTCATCAGGTGATATCCAAGTAGAGAGTCAAATTTGGGACCACTAGGGAGAAAACCCAAGGCCCAAGCCAACTCCACTACTTGTGTGGGCTAATATTTCAAAAACAATTGTTGTTGACTGTCATGTACTTTTGTGTCCTCAGCATGATATGTGTTGAATTTTGCTTTGTCAAGTCTCTACCCTAGTATCAATTGTTGCAACATTATTATGGTAGCCATTATAATTCTCCATAGAGTATTCTTCTTTAATGACATGTACAGATTTTTCTCAGTATTGACTGGGGAATCCTCTTGGTCTACTCTTAATTTTTCTCCATTGTCTTCTTTGTTATTTTGAAAACAATTTAGTTGCTGCCATTTTTGACATGGGATATGTCTTGTAAGAGGGCAAATGTTATATTTGCATCAACTTTGCCTTCAAAAAGAGGAACTGCAAAGTTCATTATTAGATCAAAGGGTACTAGATCCTAAAAGGGTTTGCTTCATGTAGAGGTGGATGTTGTAGGTGTAATCTTTGAAACAATATTGGAGAAGTGTGTTGTCATCATCTGCCTTTGGTTGAGAAACAATTTGAAATAATTTTTCCATCTTAGATTGTTTGAACTGATAAGGAACATATATTGGAAGTTGCATCTAGAAACTTTGTTCCCTGTGGCTTAATCTCATTCAATGGGACATACATAAATATAACAAATTTCTTTGATAGCATTGATCTGAATTTTAGTGGAAATCTGACAGACAAATCTCTTAATTGCAAAAACTTGATGTGTTATAAAATCGATGAATAAAAAATAAAGAAATGAACATAATAAATACATATGATAGTGTGATGTAAATGGAGCTTTATTTGAGCTAAGGGTAACGTGCAAGAAGATAAGTGATCTCCATGAAGGTACACAAAGATTGAAATTGCATATTATTACATTTAGATGATAATTCCTTTTTTAATTATTTCTAGCAAGTAATGAACAATTAAATAATAGAAGATTGAGAGATGCACCTTAGAATCTAAAATGTAATTTGACATGTACTCCCCAATTAGCTGAGGGAGCTTCATGACATGAAACTCATGAGTCACAAAATTTTGAATTTAGGAATTATTATATGTTCATGTTTCATGGTTTGGGAGCCCTTCAGAATGGTTTTATGGGTTTAAATTTTTCCAGGTAAAATGTATGCTAAAGCAATCACTTTGGTGGGTCTAGAGCACAATTCAAGATTTCTAACACAATAAACCATATTACACTCTGATCAACAGTGGAGTTGTGCCCCTGACAAGGTGTTGTTGTAGTTTTCTGGTATTTTCCAATATCTTGTCCTAAACTACAATTTGTTCTGTAATGTCCCTGAACTAGAATGGCTGGAAATATACAATTTTTATAAATTTATGATATTTGGAAATGAAGTAAAATATGTAGGATTTGAGAAATACAAATCCACAGAATGTCAAGAATACCTGCATGCAAATACTGTTACAAGAGAGAAGCAGAAGGAGAAAAAAAGAACTCAGAAGTTGCTCAAAATGTAAGAGCAAAATTATAATCTGAATTAATGAGAAAAGAATTATAAGGTTCAACCTATAAAGGTGAACAAAACCCTAAAGCCTAAAAAAGCTAGGTTGCACATTAATAATTAATAAAAGAATTAATTATTAATGCACCTAAGAGAAAGCTTAAGCACTAA
>MU225686.1:314269-350229 GCA_018584345.1 Thuja plicata | reverse complement strand
GCCTAAAAAAGCTAGGTTGCACATTAATAATTAATAAAAGAATTAATTATTAATGCACCTAAGAGAAAGCTTAAGCACTAAAGAGTAATAACTTAACTAATTAAATCAACATGACTTAATTAATAAGGAAACTAATGATTACTCTAACACCCCGCCTTAAGCTAAGCGCAGGGGGTAAGCTAACCTAGCACAATTATGAAAGAAGGAAATGAGTCCCGACAACAAGGCCTGATCAGGTACCCAATACAAGGAAATCTCTGTAAACTGGAGAAAAAGAAGAAAACCCACTGGGAAAAATCCCTCTCCAAAAGGAGATAGAAAAATGTAGAAAAGAAATGTCTCAAGAGACTCTCTCAAGACCATAAGTACAATCAGCCCCCCGTGAGAGAGGGATGAGACACCAAAGTCCCCCCAGAATGAAGAAACTCTTGTCACAATGGTAGATGCCTGATGTAGAATCCAAAAGGAGATCCTGAAGCAGAAAATGATATTCCTCCCCTTGGGAAGAAATGACTCCAAAGGATGGTGTTGAAGAAACCCTGTGAAGAGTGATGAACCAATCTATCTCAAGATGTGTGCCATGATCGGATGTTGAAGAATCTCTCTGTTTGAACTAAAAGAACTGATGCCAAATCCAAACTCATATGGAGAATCCTAAAATGAAACCACAGAATGCATAGATAATGGTGGGAAAATAGTGATAACCTGACTCTCAAGGTAGAGGAGATGAATGTCCTCAAAATAATCCTCCAAATCTATAGTATAAAATTCAACAAACAAGAAAGATATGTCTACAACATAAGAGTCCAAAGTATCTATGTCTAGAAGATGTATGATTCCCTGCTGCACAGAATCAGGAGCAATAGGAGATGTTGATGAAGTCTCAGTCTGAAGAGTGGGAGCTGTGAGACAAGCCTCTGATCCATTGAAACATGTAAGGGTGTCTAAATACTCAAGCTCCTCTAAAGTATCATGATCAAAGGGTGTATTCTCTCTCCAAGCAATGGGTATGAAACAATCTAAAGTAGGATCCTCTGGGAATGGAGAGAGATTAGGGTCTCCATAGATCTCACAAAGACGTGTCCAAAGTGGGTGAGGAAAATAAATGTCTGATATAGCCAACACAGTGTCATGGTCAACACTAGACACTATAAGTCCTACTATGTGATCTCTAATAATATTCCATGCTAATTTTCCCTCTGAAGTGGCTGGTTTAGGTATGAAATCATACAAATAAGGACAAATTTTAAGTCACCTACAATGTGTAAGCATACCCTTTTCCCATGACTCATAATTAGCCCGTTCCAAAATAACAATTGAAGGGTGAGTAGAAAAACCCATGCTAACTCTTCTAAATGAAAAACAAACTGAGAAATCTGAACTCACTGCATTTAGATCAAAACTTGGTGCAAGGAGGGAAGCAAAAGCCACACCTTTGACACTAAAAATAGGTACTCAAATGACAAAATATGCATACAAAACCTGTATCATCATCTTTGTCTTGAAAAGAGCTTTTGGACGATATTTTATTTTTCAAAAACGGACACCGTATGCAAAAGATATGGCCAAAACACTAAAGGTTGCCTTTTTTGAAGAAGTGTCAAAACTGTGTGACGGTTTCATGAACGTCAAATTTAATCATGATCTATGACCTATGGCCATTGACATCACTCTTGCATATGCATACCTTGTTGCACATGAGGGTACTTTTGAAAAGGTAGGCACCTTTTCCTTTGTTTGTAAAAAGATTTTAAAAAAAAAAACATTTGGAAACAAGGGTTTTTTTTGAAAAAAAAAATTTTAAAAAACAAAATTTGTTTTTTTTTCTAATTTTTTATTTTATTTTATTTTTCCACCTCAAAATTTGAGCCGTATGGCCTGGGAGAGAGAAAAATTTTCCCAGAGGCTACTGTGGCAAAAAATAACAAAATTTATATGAAAATTAACTCTCCCGAGCCTTCTAAGCACAATGGTGGCATCCATTTTTTCTCAAAGAGCTCCAAAAAAAAGCATCCCTTCCAGAATGAAGAAGAAACCCTATAAAAGTTGTGGTTTTTTCCCTCAAATTACGGCTTCACAAACCCCAAACCAGGCAGCAACAGTGTGGCTCTAATACCATGTAGGATTTGAGAAATACAAATCCATAGAATGCCAAGAATACCTGCATGCAAATAACTTGTTACAAGAGAGAAGCAGAAGGAGAAAAAAAGAACTCAAAAGTTGCTCAAAATGTAAGAGCAAAATTATAATCTGAATTAATGAAAAAAGAATTACAAGTTTCAACCTATAAAGGTGAACAAAACCCTAAAGCCTAAAAAAGCTAGGTTGCACATTAATAATTAATAAAAGAATTAATTATTAATGCACCTAAGAGAAAGATTAAGCACTAAAGAGTAATAACTTAACTAATTAAATCAACATGATTTAATTAATAAGGAAACTAATGATTACTCTAACAAAAGAAAATTAACTGGAAATGAAAATAAGTACTCCAAACCCTTAATATATCTGGATTGACATGTTGAAGTATGCTCATAGTTGGAGCACACTCAGTAGCTCCTGAGAGAATATCTCCCTCGACATAGAATCAGTGTACTTCACTACATCTGGATTTACTTTTTGAAGCTTGCTCATACTTGGAGCACACTCAGCAGTTTTTGGAGTGATTTGAAAATGGGGTTGCTCAGTGTGATAATGTTGCATCTTTACCACTTTATTTTTTCTGTTGTTTTGGCTTCACAGAAATTTTAGTGAAATGGTTCTCTAATTCAAATTTGTATTTAGAAGATTTCTCAATTTTCACTGAATGAATATTTCTCCTCAATCATGAAATGGACATTTTTTTATGAAATTTTCTGATTTATGTGTGCTTCATCTTTCCCTTTCTAGTGAACCAGTTAATAGCATGTGGTGGTTGTAAGTTGAGCTTAGAGTGAAAGCATCATAATTTTGGTATTTCATTTACTTTGTGCTTCACTTATAGTATTATTTTTGGACCTGCAGATCTTCAGGATGACAAACAATTTTTTGTTGACCACTCTCGTGTTGTGTCTATAACTATAGCTCAAGTATGTGAATTATCCAAAGAATTTTGAAGTCAAATTTACTAGTCCAAAATAACACAATTCATATTGCATGAATTTTTAGGTAGCTTGAGTTTCATGATACTCTAATTTTATCTTTCTCTATAATAATAGCCATATTCTGTCAATGGAGGAAATTTTTCACTTAATTTTCTACTTAAATTCAAGAAGAGATGGTTTGTTGTCAATCGGCATTGAATCATACTCCCTTTTCCACCACAAATTGAAACTTATTTCTAAAAATGAGAAAATAGAATTAAAATCACTTTTTTATCATCACTGTAAAGTTTATGCACATATTTTTTAAGTATTGTGGGCATTTCCAAACTCAAACCATGGTAAGAAACCATGTTTCTGCCCATGTTTTCCCAATAAAGGATCTTTATTATCTAGTCTATTCCATTTTATACTGATGTAAAAGTTTGTTAAGTCAGGGATCCTTATATTTTTTATTCTTATACACATGTATGAATTCAATAAAATAATCCTTTGTTATTTTCTTCTGAGAAATTACTAATCAATATCTCATGTTCATCATGCATGTATAGTCAGCTAGAAAACATTGGACACCTAGAGGTCCGCCATCATTGAGACTGTCATCACTTATTTGTTGGGCGTAAAGAAATAAGAATCTAGATATAAAGCAGATGCATGCCATCATATTATCCACCAAAACTTCCATCTTTCTAAAATATTTTCTTCATTTGTTTTTTGTTATCAGCTACATTTCAAGGTTCTGCAGAAATCCTGGCCAGATCTAAACTAGTCCATACTAGGTTCTATTCATGAATTAGGGTCTGGCCCCTCTTTTCAAGTGATGTTCTATTAAGGGTAGTGGAAGAACTAAATTTCTTTAACCTTCTCGTCGGTGGGGTGTTTGCAAATACCATGGTTATGTTAGCCTTGAAAAGCATAATCTATTGCTGATGTATTCAGATTTTTTGCTTCTGACATCCTTTCAACTGTCTTAAGTGTGAGGACCATCCTAATTAATCTGAAATAATGGGTAACTATGGCTTAAATGGTTCCTATAATAAACTTTTGGATATGGCATCTGTGAATACACTATTAGATTAATCAAATAAATAAGTAGTATTGGGTTAAAGACTAATTGAATGTTATAATTATTAATCAAATGATGACAATGAAACATTTGTACAATTCTCCCTTTCTTCTTCCTCTACATGTGTGATCTTCTCATTAATGCCCATTTATGCACTATCAACTTCAATAATATTTCTATACCATTCTTGAAGCCATACATGATTATCACTACTTTTATTTGATTTATTCAATTTTGCTTGATATCATCCTCATATTTGTTCAATCCCCCCCCCCTCTCTGCTATTGTAAGTTTCTTCTTTGGCTTTTAAATCCTTAATCATTTCTCTTTTGAGAATTGGGGATTGTAGCTTGTGTTTTGTGGTTTTTAACTTGGGCCAAACTTGTGTTTTGGCCCTTGGGGTTTTCAGCTAGGGTGCGCTACCTTTTTAATGAATTTAATCATTTTAAGCATTGGATATAAAATAAATGCACTTATAGTCTATTTGTTATCTTTGTTCTAAGTCCAAACATTGTAACCTTCACAGAAACATTTTTCAAGAGCAGTTTATCTAGTTCAAGCTCCACAGGGATAAGTGCATGGATAACTACACTGTCTTATGAAATCCCCTAAAATTTGAAACACATATTCAATCCACAACTTGTGCAGAAGGGCATCAGGCAGATCCATATAGGGGCTTTAGATGACATTTTCCTTCTAGACTTGAAGACTATTAGGTCAATGCTTCATGAATAGGTCTACATTTCATTTCTAAAGAAATAGTGGCTTCTTCTTTACATCTTCTCTCTTATTAGAGTTAATAGTGAAGATCACAATGAGGCATCCTACTGAGCACAGGTGTATCTTGTAATCTTTGTGTTTCCTAGTTGTTTACCAGAGAATATATGGATTAAACTAATAAATAGTTGAATGCCCACAAATTTTCAAATAAACCTCCAAATGAGGAGTTTAAGGAAATTATATTCAAGTGTATCCATATCCAGCTCCAGAATAGGGCTCCATTCCATGACCTCCACCCACTGGATCAAGTTCAACATTATAAAATTGCCTCAAGACTAGCTTTATCACATATAGCAACCAGGTCATCCAAGCAGGTACTAAACCCTTCTTGGAATAGCCACTCAATCAAACAACATTCAACTATGTCCATACTCTTGATAGCAGTCTTTGGACCTTTGAGTGGAGCAATAGAATTGAACATCTCTAAGAGTGTTTTCAATTTCATTTGGCTACCAGTGAGGGATATTATTTCACTATTATTTGTGGAAAATTCTTTCTCATTGCAATTGAAATCAGGTGGTATAGCCATCTAAAGAAACTGGTTTACTATCTAAAATGGCCCTCCCTCATGCACCTTAAATATTGCTGGCCCAGGAAAAAGACCTGAAGTCCACATGGATAACTGATACATGGTAGTTTTATTTATAAGGTAAATTAATGCAACGTAAAAGATTTGCAGCAAGAGTAGTATCAACTGTCAAAGCAAAATTTGCATCTCCATAGTGAGATTTAAACAGTTGTTGATCCACACTTAACAGTAC
Organism: Thuja plicata; assembly: GCA_018584345.1. NCBI lineage: Eukaryota > Viridiplantae > Streptophyta > Pinopsida > Cupressales > Cupressaceae > Thuja > Thuja plicata. The sequence goes on along the minus strand of MU225686.1, from coordinate 344,542 downwards.
AAAAAGCTCGGCTCAAGTTTCAAGAGATTTTGGATAAAAAAACATGAAGGCAGTCACCATCGAAATCTACACCAAAATCTCTTGAATCTTGAGCTGAGATTTTTGTATTGTTAAGTGTGGCATAATTTCCCTTATAAATAAAACTACCATGTATCAATTATCCATGTGGACTTCAGGTTGTTTGCCTAGCCAACAATATTTAAGGTGCATGAGGGAGGGCCATTTTGGACAGTAAACTAGTTTCTTTAGATGGCTATAACACTTGATTTCAATTGCACACTGAGAAAGAATTTTCCATAAATAATAGTGAAATAATATCCCCCAATACTACCTAAATCAGCTAGTCAAACTTTCAACAGACATCCATCTAATGTTTGACATAAAATAGTCTATCTATTGACCAGTCTGTGTCAAAATTTAGTGTCATAGGTTTGGCATCCTTGTCAGATAGGTCAAATATTTTGACAGACATTGGTCTAACATTTGACACAAAATAATATATCTATCAATCATTCTATGTCAAAATTTAGTGTCATGGGTTTAGCATCCTGGTCGGTTAGGTCAAAATTTTTGACAGACATTGGTCTAACGTTCGACAAAAAATAATCTATCTATCGACCATTCTGTGTCAAAATTTAGTGTCGTGGTTTGACATCCTAGTCGTATAGGTCAAACATTTCGACAAACATTAGTCTAAAGTTTGACAAATAGACTTGTCATTTGCATATATTAATTTCAACCAAGTGTGGTGTAGAATATTAGACCTTAATTACGTTGTGTCGAATGTTCGATTAGAAAAAATAGCGACGAAATCATTTGTGGATCATTCGACCAGTATTAGTAGAAAATTTGACAAAATAAAGGTCAAAAATTGACCTCAAATGTATTAGTGTTTGAAAACTAGTTCATTTATGACATCTATGGATGTCAATTCTAGGGCATCCCACCTAGGTTCACCTATCAGCTTCTCTTCTAGATCTTCCCAAACACGTAATCGAACCACAACACTTCTTTTATATCATAATCTACTTCTAGAGTAATATTGAACAAGCCCATAGTATACATTTTTTTTAAGTTCAATCTTTGGTACCACCTTATTCTTGCCTCCTTTTCATCTTTATAATCTTCCTAGTAGTCCTCCATGTATGGGACATGCATGTTGTTTTTGATAATGCAGTTGTGCATTTTATTTAGTAGATCAAATGCTTCTCTACAAAATTCAAAATATTGCAAGTGGCATGTCACTAACTCATATTCCTCTTGAGCATCCCTTAACCCTTGTGTCATTTAATTGATTAAAATTTTGTGTCCCCATTTTGATGACCAAAGATGCGGCGTGTTGTTAAACCTCGCAACACTGCCAAATCACATGTTTTTGTCAGCAAGTTTTGAGAACCCACCTTCATAGGGTTCACCACTTAATGTGTTATTAAAGAAGTAGTGTTGTTTGTGTTCCAACCAAGGTTCAAACCCCCTTTATCCCATTGTCATCACAAACTTGTGCCTTTGTTGATCCCAATGTGCTCATTGGTTTAAGCCTCAACTTTGTTAAATAGATGTGGGGTACCCCATTTGTGGTCACACCTATTCACAGCTCAAGGTTAAAAGTGTTTCACGTCACACCAAAGGACATGTTGTGCCAATGCCATTGGTCACTTTTAAAAGTTTACCATGCACTTAAAAAAGAAACACCACCTTCATATAAATCATTTTTCTTTTCTTCATTAGAGATTAATTAATTCAATTGATACAAGTAAATGATTAAATGATTTTTTCTAGTGTTTAATTAAAATTCTAAGAGGATAAGAATAGAATAAAATACATGAAGTTACTTATAGAGGAAATAATTTATTTACTAGAAGTCTCATTAGTTTATTTATTATTATTCAATAATAAAGTTAATATTTTATTTATTATTATTTTCCAATATAAGTTTTGTTTTGGTAAAAATGTATACTCATTTTATTAATTACAAAAAAGTATACATCGAACCCAATTCATGGGAAGAAGGAAAGAACAGGGTAAAGTAAACCTCATATTGTAGCTCCAGATGCAAAGAAATCTAACACCTAAGACACCAACCAAATTCTGCTTAACTAAGGGTGAGAAAGTATGGGAGTTAAAAATAAAATTAAGTGACAAATTAAGTTTCTTTAATTTAGGTTTCTCAAATAACAACAAACCTTAAGGGTAAGGCAAGGTCTTTTGGACGGGATTTGTTAGAAAATACAAATTTAACTTGGTAAGGTTAAACTTAAATTTTTTAGTTTTCAAAATTTTCAAAGTTCTATTTTTTTTTTAAGTCAAAATTAATAGCTTTCAAATTTAGAAAGAAAGGAGATGATAATAATAATAAAATTAGACACTCTTCTTTTTGGGGAAGCCATCATTATGGAAGCATCAGTTATCAAAAAATTCATTGATGAATATGTCATGGCCTCAGGTCAACTAATTAACCCAGCTAAATTTAAGGTTTTCTTCTTAAATGTTACTCCTTTAGTTCAACAATGTCTTCTCAATTTTTGGGGTTTCTCTTTGGGGAATTTCCTTGCTGATATCTTGGAATTCCCTTTTTCTAGGGCTCTGAAAAATATCACTTTCCGGATAAGGTCATTTCTACAATTTCTCAGCGGATTCTTTCTAGGAAGCATAAATGGTTGACCCTATCTATTAAAATACTCATAATTATATCAGTTTTGAATGCCATTCCTACTTATCTTATGTCAGTTTTGTGTATGCCTAATAAATCGATTCAAAAATTGCAATCCATCTTGAAGGATTTCCTCTGGGAAGATATTGTATCTGAGAAAACAAAATTACCCCTCCTTGCTTGGAGTAAGGTTTGCACTCCTAAATTCATCCAAGGTGCTGACATCAGGGATTTACCTTTGCAAAACAAAGCATTGGGGGCTAAACTACTTTGGAAATTGTATCGCAACCTAGATTCTAAGTGGGACAAACTTATGAAATCAAAATACCTTTATTCTGTTGAAAGGAAAAGGATCTTTACAACTTTAGTTTTACCTCAAGGATTAGACATGTTAAATCTCATGGTTTCTTGTCAAGACCTCATCCTTCATCCCTTTCTTGGTTGATTCATTATGGCTCAAATACTTATTTTTGGGAGGATTCCTAGAATGGAAATACACCTTAGTCTCATATATGGTATTGGCACCCTCTAAAAAATCATCTTTAAAAAGTTTGGGGTGACCAAGTATGTCATTATTTAGATATTCAGGATGGTCTTACAGGATGAAAATATCTTTCTGAGTTTAGAGATATTTCAGATCTAGCAACAGAAATCCATAAAGAAATCACCTCTCGAGTTATCTTACTCTCTCCCATTGAGGATGAACTCATTTGGTTGGGGTATAGGTTGTACTTATTCCTTAAAAATTTGACATTTTTCCAAACATTTGAATTCAACCATTGTTTCAGAGAAGTAAACATATTGGCATATTTTCTGGCAAATAAAGCTATTGATGGTTAGTTCCCACTTCAAGAAGTGGATATGAATTCTTTGTCACATTTTATATAATCTTGATGCTACTCTTTGAAGCTAACTTACCATGTTGATTTATCATATTCTCAACTATTCTTTTTTACCTCCCATGTAACACATTATGGTTTTTGGGGTTCTCCATCTTGAGCTTTTCATCGGCTTGATTCAATGTTATATCAATTGGATTAATTTGGAGTAGAAAGGTGTTTATTTGTCTTTGTATATGCGTGATTAATATTTTATTCCCGCCTCGTGGATTTATGTGTATGAATGGAATTTTTTAATTGGAATGGCTCTATCCACCATGATTAACAACTCCATATATTTATTGATGGTCAATTCAGGGCCTTTTGACGAGTCTCATTTATTCACATGGATCTATATACCATTTATGTTTCACTCAAATGATGTTGATCAATACTAGCTTTCTGTATAGCTATCCTATTGATATGACCACGAGGTTTGAACGATTTGGCTATGGTTTCCTACGCTTATCATTTTATTCTTTTTGCATAGACAATATTTTTCATGCAATAGTAAAGGTTATACTTGGATGTGTTATTTTACAAAAAATTATACATTAGATTGATCAATCCAATCCCGCAGCATCTAATTCTTATATATTTGTAGATGCACAGAGAAATTTTTCATTCTTTACTCACTCCAGTGGCCCTTTGGCTGTGTAGTATGGATATGTGTGTTTGGTTATGAGAATGTACCTATTAAGTGCCTGACACGGTTTGACAAATGGGGTAGTGAATTGGAAATTTTATCATACGTAACACTCTATTTTGTAAGTCACATTATATTATATAATATTGTTTCACTTATCTATTGTCTTCTTTGAGGTTGATTCAATGGGATTTTTGGGAAGCATATGTGTAAGCACAATGGTTGTTTTTGTGCTTTGACCAGTTAATATTGATATGAATAGGTGCTAATGCTTAATGTAGATAAATGAGTGGGAACATATTTAAAAATTACTGAGAATGCACCTTATTAGTTTGTCAATTCTTTGTTCCAAAGGTACTCGTAATGTGGAAATGTTTTTTTTATAATATAATTTATGGTTAAAGCTTTATTTTTTGGCCTCTTATTCTTGAGAACATCTCAATCAATTTATACTTGAGGGAATTTTGGTGGCAACATTGTGGTCTTTTATCTTAAAACATGGATCAGGTTCAGTTGGGCCAGCTCCCTCTGGTTGTGTGGTTTAATTTGCTTTGGAGTAACAGATTTTAGCTGTCCTTCCAGCATCTAGTGGTGAAAATTCCCTTGTGTTCAAAACGGCCAGTCGGATGTAGAAAATTTTGTATTTGTCTGAATGGAGTCATGCCAATTGGGATAGGTCATCTTGTTCTAGTGAATTTGTGGTCGAGCTGTCCCATGTATTCATTTGAATGAGTGGATTCATGTCCTATTGGGGTACATCATTCCTTCAGATGGAAATATGGTTGTGATAATTTGTTCTATGATTGATCGGCTTTGTCACCCTATTTCATGCGTCACCATTATTTGTCTTACACATGGCATCAGATATGAGGCTTTGTTTTGGCACATGTAATGTATATCAGTGTTACTAATATGGATTTTAGCTAAAGGTAGAGTTTTTCTTTGTTTGGGTCCATAATCCTCTGATGGGGTTCTTTGGTTTTGTTCCTTATGGGCTTAGAAGTTAGGCTTTGGGGTTTTTTGTGGGGGTTGGACGGGGGGAAATCATTTGTGTAACATCCTTGTGGGGTTCCGAATCACTTATATTGTCTTTGTGACTTGTTTTTATGTTTTGGAGCAAGACGAGAGGATTTCTTTCCCTAGTTCTTTCCTACCAATGCTCATTGAACCAAGAATGTTAATATATATATATATAATAAAATAAAATAAAATAGAAATTATTAATAAAAATTAAATTTTAAAAAAATCAAATGTTATAATAAAATTATGAGTATAAGAATAATAAATAAACAAATTAAATATAATTTTCTATTTTTCCTTGCTTGGGAGTCTACTTCTTGTCCATTTTTTCTTGTGTGAGAATCTACTTCTTGTTTCATTTATTTTTCCATTCCTTTCTTTTTCTGTCCATTTCTTTTTCCGTCCATTTCATATTGTGTGAGAATCTACTTTTTCTTCCATTTCTTCTTGTTCTATTTCTTCTTCCATTTTTACTTCTTGTTCCATTTCTTCTTCCATATTTACTTCTTGTTCCATTTCTTCTTGTGTAAGAATCTACTCCTGGTTCCATTTATTCTTCCATTTTTACTTCTTGTTCCATTTCTTCTTGTGTGAGAATCTACTCCTTATTCCATTTCTTTTTTCATCAATTTCTTCTTTTGTGAGTATTTTCTTTTTTCCCATTTATTCTTCTTTTAAAACTTTTTTCCATTTCTTCTTCCATTTTTACTTCTTCCATTTTTTCGTGTTCCATTTATTTTTCAATCCATTTCTTCTTATTCTATTTCTTTTTCCATATTTCTTCTTGTTCAATTTATTTTCTCCGTATTTTTTCCATCTATTTCTTCTTATGTGAGAATCTACTTCTTCCATTTCTTCTCCAAACAAGGGTGTAGAGAAGACAAAATAAAAATTAGTTTATTAGAAATATATACTATATTTATTTAACTTCAAGGAATTAAATAATAAAATAAATAATTTATTAAAAATTATTTTATTTTATTTTAAATTTTCTAAAATAAAAACAACTACATTTAATAAAAAAAACATAACTTATACTAACATTCAATAAAGACTTTCATTTTTTTTAAATATACCACTTAAAATAAACACTTTAATTTTCAAAAATTAAATTTGATATGAAATAAGGATATGAGATTTTAATAATCATTTCATTATATCAATATAAGTAATTATATCATATAACTACTTACAAAATTAAATATAGAAACTTTCTTATTCAGGAAAAAAGATATATTTAATCATTTTCAAAATAAAATTCAACAATTCAATTTAACAACTCAATCTATTAAAATAAAATTCAACTCAAAATATCACAAAGATTTATGATAATACTCTATAGCTTAAACTAATTTATAGAAAATCTAAATGTCATATGTACTCATAGAGAATATTAAACAAGAAAATAGTCTAAATCCTCTTATATCATCTAATTTGTTTTTGGCCAATGAGAATGAAGAAAAGAAAATTGATAGAATAAAAATAAAAATAAAAATTGTTTTCCATCCATTTCTTCTTGTGAGAATCTACTTCTTGTTCCACTATTTCTTGTGAGAATCTATGTAGGGCAATTTACATCTCGACATGGAAAATAGAGTAGTTCTTAGAAAAATAGAGTAGGGCCCACTTTGTTGAAGGAGAGTTTATGTGGGAATTTGTGGATCATTTTGCCCTCAATTATGGTGTGGGAAATATGGAAAGAAATAAATAGGAGATTATTTCAAGGTAAAACAATGGATAAAGCTTCTCTACTAAACAAAATTGAGGCACCTATAGTAGAAACAATGAATTCCGGCATACATGCTCAAAGTGCTTCTCACAAGTATTACACCAGTTGGGATGATAAAATGTTGATGAATTGGTATTGTCTAAGAGCCCCTTAAGTGTTAGGAAGAGGAGATAAATATAACATGAGAAATAGGGTGAACTATATTTTGACCCCTCCAAGCAGTAGATGGTTTAAACTAGACTTCAATGGGGCCTCCAAAGGGAACCCAGGGTCGTTAACTGCATGATGTGTGATTCACTCTTGCCAGGAAAAAGTCATAGAGAGGATTTCAAAACCTTTGGAGAATGACACCAATAAAATGGTGGAATTTAAAGCCCTTCTAATTGTCCTTTCCTTGCTTAGAATATGGGTTGGCTAAGTTAGAGATTGAAGGAGACTCTATGATTGCAGTGAATGTAGGTAGAACAAAATCTACACCAAATTGGAGACTTCAATCCATTTTGGAGGTAATTTTTAAAGATGATAAGCATATTTGAACAGATAAAAATCAATCACATTTATAAGGGAGGGAATAATTTGTTAGATGAATTGGTGAAGTAGGGAGCAAAAGGAATCAATTTCAAACATATATGTCCAGCTCTAGAGTAAACATAACCAAAGGCACCAAAGCAATTAAAACCTCATTTGAAGGATAGGAACATCAAGTAAAAGGAAAATAAATTTTAAATGCAGTCTTGGTGGGAAAGTTATGTGAACTAGGCTCCACATTTTCAAACAAAAAAGGAGATGTTGGCATAGAGTATGAGGGGGGTTAAGATCGGATGTCAAAACCTAAACTCAAGCAAGATACGATACCACCATATTCACCTGATGAGATAAGGATGCAGAGTAATTGGAGTTAAAACACTCAAGTGACAAAGAGAAAAAAATATTGGCAATGATGGGACACTTCTTATTACCTCATCCCCAATTTAGCAAGTTTCACTTTGGTGGAAGAATAATCTCAAGATAAATTTAACAATGGGTAAATATAGGATTTAGAAGAATTGGCCATGAGACCATTTTTTGTGACTAAAATGATGCGCTCCAATAGGTACCAGCTACTAAGGAGATAAAATTTCTATCTAAAACAAATAAGAGTCATTTCACAAGCTGTTAGTCAGAAAACTGATGGCTTTCTCAGGTTAACATATGACAGAGTGTGGTGGAAGAAAAGCATACTCAAGTTCATCATTCTAAAAAAAAACTTTCAATTTTTTTGTGTTTGGTGTTTAAGTTGGTTTACTATGTAGGTAACAGGTAGAGACAGTCGGCATGGATACTCCTATCCAACTCAACTCCAACCTACAACAGTTGGCTTTTGAAACCCCAATAAATGGGAAAGACTTCAAGAGATATCTAAGTATAAGCATCGGTTGGTACTACATGCAATGAGGAAGGTATTAGGATTCAATTTTTTATGCATCAATGATGAAGGGAAAGGTAGGAGAATCCCCAATAGAGATGACCTAGCCCTAGAAAATAACCACACAATGGAAAAAAAAAAATAACAACACAGAGATTTAGATCCACACAATGCAAATACTCATAATAGAATCATCATATTTTCATCCAACATGCCCGGCTGTAAGGCCTTCTGGGTTACGGCCAAATAAAATGCAATTACAAGAGGAACTCCACAAGATCTCACAAGATCCAAAACCAAACCCTAGCCACACTATGGTAGAAACCTCCAGGAAGATCCAAACTTGTGCTCGCAAGCCCACCAAGCAATCTCCTTGTTTCCCAAGCCACAGCTACTAGTTCCTCTCAAAACTCGCTCCTCTTCCTCTTCCTCTACTCTAGGATGGATGAATCATGACTAAAGACTTCCCCCACAACCCCTACTTATACCAATCTAAGCCACAGGTCAGCCCAGAACATAAATTAAATACAAACACATAAATGAAATGCCACAAATCAGCCAACAACAATAATTAAATGCCCAAAATTGATGTCTTAGTAAACTCGCGATATCTCCTAGCTCCGGATGAATTAGGACTTGTGCTTCAAACCGTAGGTAGAAATATAGGCCCTCTTCAATCCCTAAAATTTTTATCCTCTAAATTTTTGTGAAAAATTACTTATATGGCCTATAATAGGCACCAAATTCCTAAGCAAGGCTGAGCTCCTCCTAGTCCATGCCAAGCAACCAAGACCATGCCAAGTTCCATTAAATACATCAAAACCAATTACCCAAGACCCAAGTAGGTTTAGCCAACTCTACCAAACCCCTCACACATGAAAATAAGTCCACATGACTCCATAAAATCTCCCAAACATGCAGGATAGCCAACTACCCTGGGATGCTCCTACATCAATCAATCATCACCATAGAGTAATTCAGATATATGCATTGGCCTCTTAGCTAGCATTCTGGTAGCAAGGGTGTGTAAAATTATGGAAAAAGAAATGTGTTATAGGCTCTTCAAGAGAGACTACCTAGTTGGATTAAACAAGGTCTTTGTAAACAATTATGAGGATCCCACTATCTCCCTCCCCTACGAACATGTAGTGGTGATGCAGGTAGGAGACCCATTCCTAAGATTTGGGAGTAGCCAAAAGAGAAACATTTATGTTGGTCCACCTAGAAGGTTCTTCATCTTGTGGGAATTGGAATGGGAGACCATACAATAACAAAAGGAATGATGCAACAAGGAATAGCTTTCCTAGGCATTAATGATTGTCTAGATAAACCTTTTGGACATTATCTAGATGAGGAAATAGACTCGGTTTACCAGTACTATGATGACTCTTCCTCAATGCTCCATCATTTAAGGAACTGACCTTAAAGGAAAATGTTAAATTTTTGAATCAATATTTAGTAAATTTTAGAAGACTTACATATTTTATTCTCTTTTCATTATCTCGAGTCGAAGACTCTATTTACGGAGGAGAAAGAGGAGTATAGACTGTTATTAAAGGGCAACTCATTATGTATCTAAAGTTAATTATTAATGAAGGGGAAGTAAAGTGGAATTTAGCGGTGGTTTTAGTGGGAGGAGTTAGTGATTAATTAAGTGGAAGAGGAATTTGCATGGGGAATGGAGTAGAGGTGGAGAGAAACAGTCGGATAAGCGGATAGCTCGCTAGGAGTCAGAGAGAATTCTCACCATAGAAAACTGAGGAAGGAGAGTTAAGAGGAGTTAGTGAATTTGGAAGTGGGGATTTTTTGCAAAGAACAAGAAAATTAGTGCATGAAGAAGTAGAGGAAAATGTAGACTATAGGAGAGAAGACTCATGCATAAGGGTAGAATGGGAGTTTTGAGTTAGAGAAAGCACCAAGAACAGGAGAATTGGGCATGTGAAATAAAGGGAAAATTATGCAAATTGGAGAAGAAAAGAGAGCTCAAAGATTAGGGAGAGCTACAATATTAAAGAAAGCCACAACAAAAAGGAGGGAGACCATGTTTTCTTGGAAGAAGGTTGATTGGTTTTGGTGTTTGGATGACCCTCTCCAAAAGATCAGTAATGAAGTTGTCTTTTGTTTGTGTATTATAATTCTCTTTGCTATGGTGAAGAGCCACAATCTTGTGTTGGATTTGCAACAATGAGAAACATAGGTTCTTTACATTTTAGTTGTTTTTTTCTTGAAAAGATATATATAGGAAATAATGTATGCCTGGAAAATAATACGGTGCTTGATCTTCATTTTCTTTGTGTGTTGTTTATATTGTTGTTATTTATGCCTAGCTCAGTAAGGGAGATAAAGAGCCATGTTTTTTTTATATTTGAGATGAGAGCATGAAATATTTGTTAAAACACATTCTTGGAGATATGTCTGACAATAAATGGGCTGGGAAAATTTTAGTTTTTTAGACTATTTTTATATACATTTGGAAAATCCTTAGGAAGTAACACCAGATTTTTTTTATCACACATAGCTATTAAAATACTTAAATTTATCATTGCTAGCCTCCCAATATTAATGCTCTTTTTCTGTGATTATTTAGACACAAATAAGAGAACTTAGTAAATGAAATACTTTTCCTTGTAGAGAATTAAGAAAACAAAGCTTGGAAATAACAACAATAGAATTTTAGTTTTGAATATCCAAACAATTTCAAACTTGTGTCTTCATTTTTAAACTGCATATGGGAATCCTTGAATTTGGTTTTGTATGAGATTTTTTAGGTTTTTAAATGAGAATTTTTGATATCATAGTCACAATTAGAACCCATCTTATTTGTAATAAAAACATATAATGTTTAATTCAACTTGCATAGTGTCTGGAAGTTTAGAATTGTGACTCGTTTGTTATGCTAAATTTTTTTTCTTTTGGGGATTAATTCTTTTGGGTAAAGAATATTGCTGAAATGCTTTCTTGTATTGAATGACTGTTAAGTTAAAGTACATATTAGAAATGTAAAGGAAGGTGTAGTATGTGGAATACCAAGAAAGGGTAATATATTTTTTTCATTACCTGCCTGTAGAAGTCTGGTTTTAAAGTGCTTTGGACAAAGTTGTCTAACACATGTTTCATTAAATGTGTATGGTTTTGTTTAATCTTCCTAAATCTGTGATTCGTTCTACTTAGACATATGTGGAAAGTAGTTAGTCTCATAGACACACCAGATTATTTCCAATGCCCTAGTGCCAAGTAATAGACTTATTGGGTAGGCTCAGTGCACTCTTCATTTTAGGATGAGCCCCAGGGGCGCTAACCACTCCCTGGTTGGGTGGATTAAGCCCCTGAACCACACTCTCATCTTGAGATTTTCATATGGGTATGTTTTTGATGACTTAGGATACCAGAGCATGAAGATGGACAGTAGTCAGAAGGAATTCATGATATTGATTCTTATGACCTTATTGAACATGATATTTGTATTTATTTTTCATGTATGATGTAAGGTACATGACAAGTTGGTCGGCTACCTGATATATTGAATATTGTTATTTTATTAATTTTGGAAATGTTGTAAGTTTAAAAGAATGGTTGATTATACTTGGATGTATTGCCTTTTGAGTTATGTCAAAATGAATAAATGGAACTTATAGTTTATGTGTACATGTTTACTTGTTATTTTGAACTTTTTGGTTAATTAGTCTATAGCAATTGACCGACTAAGACTATGGAATCAAGATTGGAGAAAATTTAGCATATATTGATTATGTAGATTTAATTGGTATTCTTAGTCTTTACATGTGGTATCAGAGTTGTGTTTAAACACTAGGACTTGGGTCTTCTATTGAAAAGTTGTATACTTATTCTTGGTGCAGGAGATAATTTGACACCATGGATATGAGGAATAGTAAATAAGCCAGTTCTAGCAATGATCAGAATGGTTAGTCTAACTAGAGGCTTGATCAGGTGTTAGCTCTCATAAGCCAGCAGGGTAACCTCTTGTAGTAGCAAGGTGATTGCATGGATCATCTTGATTGCAATTTGAGAGGTAAACTGGGTGATGAGGAGAGAAGGAAGAGGGAAGAAGATCTGAGACTTGAAGATCAGTGTAAAAAAGAAGATGCTCAGAGGCTTGAGGCTCAGAGGAAAGAAGAAGAGGATATAAGGAATTAAGAGAAGTTGAAATGTAGTGTTGATCTTAGGGCTACAACAGTACCCAATAACAGGGAAAGAATAGAAAAGGAATTAAGCAAGGACCTCAAGAAGGTCATACCTCCTACCTTGAATGGTAAGACCATTGGTGATGAGACTAAAGCATGGATTGTATCCATATAAAAGTACTTCCATGTTCGTAACTTTTCTAGAAAATCTAGAGCTATGTGGGATGATTTTCAGTTGACTGGGGAAGCTAGTACTTGGTGGAATAATGAGATGGTAGAGAAGAGGATGTAGCATGGTGAGATCTCTTGAAATAATTTCTTGTAATATTTCATAAGAGGTGGTTACCATAGTTATATTATGACCAGAAAGTGGATGAGTTCCAGAACCTGATACAAGGAGTTTTGTTTGTTACTCAATATCATGAGAGGTTTTTCCACTTGGTTAAGTATGTACCACAGTACCTGCAGGATGAGAGGTTTAGAACCCATAAATTTATTGTTGGGTTATGTCTTGAGATAGGATCTGAAGTTGACATGCATGAGCATGAGACTATGGAATTTTCTTTCAGGAAGGCATTAAGGCAAGAACATAAACTGTAGTGGGTATCTTCAGTAAGGGGTAATTAGAGTACTAATGCCTCTCAGGGATTCAAGAAAAAATTTCAAGATAATCAACCTAAGGATTCTGGACAACAAAAATTTTGGAATATGAGATGTAAAGGTCAAGGTAATGCAACGGGAATACCAACAATAATGAGGCTCAGTATCCGAATAGAGGAAACAACAGGAATGACAACAAGAGGAACATGTATGAGGGTAGGAAAGGACCAGTGGGTGGTTGCTTCACTTATGGAGGTGACCATTATGCTACTACATGCCCTCGATGTACAGATCATAGAGATGGGAAGGGTCCTAGACTTAGCATCAAATTCATGTGGAGTTGTTGATCGTAGATAGGTAGACTTTCAACCTACCCCAATCTAGTTGGTTAGTAAGCTTTTTGGCCAAAATGTTTCTTTTTTTATTGATACAAGAGATACAAAATATTTTATAGATCCTAGAGTTATTTCTCATTTATCAGTTAGACCTTGATTATGTCTGAACCATGGATGGTAGAGTATGGAAATAGGGCAGAGCATAAGGTTGAGCAATGTTTGGCTTGCAGTGAGATAGAACTTCCAAAATTTCAAATGCAACTGAATCTTTATGTAGCTCCATTGGGTTCCTATGATGTCATTTTGGGCATCAATTGGTTGACTAAACATAAGGCTTTAGTAAGCTACAAGGACAATTCAGTTGAATGTCTTCATGATTCAGGTAAACCTATAGTGCTTTTGGGTGAGAAAAGGCCCTTTGAGCTTAGGCAGATTTATGCCATGCAATTGAAGAAGGAAAAGAAGAAGGGGTGCATGATGTATGTAGATTCTGTCAAAGTCCTTGATACTCCTCCTAGCTTAGAGGATTATCCTATTTTTGAGGAGTTCTAGGATGTATTTCTAGAGGAATTACTAGAGTTACCTCCAAAGAGGGAATTTTACTTCTCTATTGATGTAATGCCTAGAGCTGAGCCTCAATATAAGGCTCCATATCATATGACCACCACTAAGATGTATGAGCTAAAGATGTTGTTGCATGAAATCTTGGATAAAGGGTTCATTCGACCTAGTGTGTCACCATGAGGAGCTCCAGTTATCTTCATAAAGAAGAAAATTGTACCTTACTATTATGCATATATTACAAGATGATTAATAAGGTAGCTATTAAGAACCGATATCCTCTTCCTTGAATATATGAACTATTCAATTAAATGAAGGGAACAACTGTGTTCTCTAAAATTGACTTTAGATCTGGATATCATCAACTCTGAATCCAAGAAGTATATATATCCAAAACAACTTATAGGACAAGGTATGGACATTATGAATTTGTCATCTTACCTTTTGGATTGACTAATGCACCTGCATCATTTATTAACTTAACAAACAGTGTATTCAAAGATTGTCTGGATAAGTTCATAGAGATATTTATTGATGACATTTTGATTTACTCCAAGACCATGGAGGAGCATGAGGAGAACTTACAAATAGTTTTATAACAACTTGGAGATAAGAAGCTTTTTGGAAATCTATCTAAGTATTCTTTCTATCAGAAGGAGATTCATTATTTGGGTCACATCATATCTACAAATGGAATTGCACTTAACCCTGCAAATATTAAAGCCATTCTTGAGTGGCCATCTCCATAGAATGTGAGTGAAGTTAGAAGCTTCATAGCACTCACAGGTTATTACAGGAATCTTGTGGAGGGATTCTCCAAGATTGTAGCACCTATTACATCCCTTCAGAGGAAAGGGAAAATATATGAGTGGACTAATGTATGTGAGTGAGCCTTCCAGTTGTTGAAACAAAAAATCACATCTTCTCCTATCTTGATCATACCAAATCTGAATGGGAAATTCATAGTTATTACAGATGCTTCAAGGGAAGGTCTTGGAGTTGTACTTATGTAGGAAGATAAAGTAGTGTCTTATGAGTCATGGAATTTGAAATAGTATGACGTTAACTATGCACCTCATGACTTGGAATTGATAGTAATTATGCATGCTTTAGTGATTTGGAGACATTACCTTTTGGGTAAATTGTTTGAGTTGAAAAAAAATCTCATGGGACTAAGGTATATCTTCACACAGCCTAACCTCAATGTGAGATAGAGATGTTGGTTGGAGTTTCTGAGTGAGTATGACTTTGGCATTGAGTAAATAAAGGGCAAGGAGAATAAAGTGGCAAATGTTCTTAGTAGGAGGAGACATATTTTTTCTATCTCTAATTTTAGGACATGGTTGAGGGATCATGTGTTGCAGAACCTTACATGTGATGATCATTATGAAATGGTCAAGTAAGCCTTGCACATTGATCTGTCGAATCACTATTTTGATGGATACACTTTTGAGGATAATGGTATTATGAGATACCAGAACATGATTTATATTCTTGACCGAGCAGGGTTGAGGAAGGTAGTACTTGAGGAGATGCATTGCACTCCATTTCTAGGGCATCTAGGGGTAAACAAGATGATTTCCAATTTGAGGCCACTGTACTTTTGGCTAGGGCTTAAGCATGTGATAGCTTATGTTTCCCATTGTTTAGAATGCCAGCAAGTCAAGGCTGAGCATGTCCACCCAACAGGACTTTTATACCCACATGATATTCCAAAATATAAATGGCAAGTCATCAATTTGGATTTTATCCAAGGTTTACCCATGACATTATTTAGACATGATGTAATCTTGGTAGTAGTTAACAAACTAACCAAGGTAGCTCATTTCATTCCAGGGAGTTTGAGAGATGGATCCTTGGCTTTGGCCAAAAATTTTATTCAAGAGATTTTTAGATTGCATGGTGTACCAGAGACCATTATATCTAAAAGAGATACACATATGACATCAAGGTTTTGGACAACCTTGAATTCTTCCTTGGGTACACAGTTGAATTTCAACATAGCTTATCATCCTTAGACTGATGGGAAAATAGAAAGAGTAAATCAGGTTGTGGAGGATTTAATTCAAATGTATTGCATGGATCAATAATACAAGTGGGAAGAGTATCTTCCATTGGTGTACTTTTCCTAAAAAAATCTTACCATGCTTCATTGGGAATGGCACCATTTGAGGCACTATATAGGCAGAAATGCCACACTCCTATCAGTTGGGATAGAGTAGAGGACACGATTGTTGTTGTTCATGATTTGTTGAGAGAGATGGAGGACCAAATGACTATGATTCATGCTCAGCTAAAGGAAGCAGTTGATCGTCAGAAGAGTTATGTGGATAGGAACTGTACATTCAGACAATTCCAGGAAGGAGAAATTTTTTTTTTGCGTGTGAGACCACATAAGATCTTAATTTATTTTGGTGAGTATTCCAAGATTGCACCGAGATATGTGGGTCCTTTTGATGTTTTGGAGGTTATCAACCCTGTTGCTTACAGATTTTCTCTACCACCCGCTCTAGCCTAAATCCATAATGTGTTTCATTATCTTTTTTGAAACCCTATCATCTAGATGCATCTCATATCTTGGATTGACGTGCATTGCAGGTTCAAGATTTAAAGGTGGTGCTAGTGGAGCCTACCTGCCTCATTGATCAACATACCATTAGGATGCATGACAGATATGTCTTGCAGTATAAGGTCTAATGGGACCAATTCTCTATTTACAGTGTTACTTAGTAGGATGTAGAAGACATGTATAGATCATTTCTGCAGTTATTTGATTAGACTTATTTATGTTCTTATTTTCATTTATTCATGTTTTATGCATAGATATTGCTACTATTATGTATTTTCATAGGACATCGGGTCGAGGTCTCTTCCTAGAGGGGAGGGATGTCATAACTTGATTTGATCGACTCCTATTGTTTAGCATTTTTAGCGACTCTATTGGACTTTTGTGAACCTGGTCGGATGCTTTTCGATCTAGGTCATGATGCTTGAATATTTTATTAGTTATGTTTTGAGGTGATTTATATGATCATATGTTTGGATATTGTCATGAATTATATAATGTTGATTAATATTGTAATTAATTAATGGAAAAATATGATGAATTATGGATGATTAAATGATGTTAATTGCCATTTATGTTTTTTTTTAGGCAAAATTGGAAGATACCACTATATATATTAGATAAAATAAAAACTAGTTCAAGAACTCCATGGGGAAAGAACTAGCGAGAAAACCCCACTTCACAATCCAATTAAAAATCAAGCTCACTAAAATTATATGAACTACTTAGTACACCTCATTCTTGGCATGGAAATATTCATTGCATTTTTCATGTGCTAAGAAATCACATCAAAATCTGGCTACTACAGACCGACCAGAAACTTGGTAACAATACTGCAACAACTCGGAAGAAAAAAATATCAAATTTGGTAACAACTCTGCATCAACTTGGAAGCAAAAAAATATCATTTTTGTATCACCAAAAATCTTAGTAATTGAAAATTATTTTGATAAAAGTAACTCAGAAGAAACCCGATAAAAACATGGTATTAATGAAGTGACTCAGTACGCCGGTAAGTCGGTAATTGTCATGTATGTTATTTTAATACAATTTTGGATTTATGGGCTAACCTGTTAGGAATAACAGTCCACAAGAAAAAATGAGAGGGGGGTGAATCATTCATGATACATAATATTAAACTTTAAACTTTATAACCAAAATTTCAATGCAAATGATAACATAGTATATGTCAACACAATACTTGTTGTCAAGGAAACCCTGTTAAAGGTAAAACCCCTATGGGAATTAGCACCCACAAATGGTGCACTAAGAGTATAGTATCCCTGTTAAAATATTTAGCCCTGTTAGGAGCTTATTACACCATTACAGTACATAGTCCATGTTAAAGGACATACCTTGTTAGGAGTCAAGAGTAACAGTGGGCTCACTGCCCAGGCACACTACCCAAAGAAGGTTAAAGCCACCCTCAAGGATTTACAATTTGAACAAGTGTATATAGAAATTATACAATCTAGTGAACTGTCTGATAGGATCTGTCTTTGGTTGGTCAATTCCAATGAAGTATTCTTATCACAAACTTTGCTCTACATCCAGTAGCCAAACAAGCCTCATAGCTTTCACACTTCTCTACCTTTTCAATCTCTACCACATCTTTTCCAAAGAAAATATCTCTCATATATACCCTATTACAATAATTTATTAAGTCAGCTTTCCCAATATACAAATCTTTGACTAGGTCGGCCACTTAAGGCTTTCTAATATACAAATAATTATTTAACCCCTTGCTAAGATACACATGGTATATAAAAAAAGTAAACATAAATCATAATACATCAGATATACTCCAAGATTCACAATCTACACTCACAATCCATAATACATGCTACATATTTCAAGTCGACCACCAAATAGGTCTCCTCCAGAATAAATGCCACAACTAACATCACCAATACTCTCAAAACTATCAATTTAAAAAAAACATTCCTCAATGTTTCCTCTATCATCCCTTAAGCTCCCATCCCCTGAAACATCTTCACCTATAAGATATACCCAAAACATAGAGACCTACTCTGTCAAGCATTACTGTCACAATCCAGATACCAGTCTTAACTAAAACATCTATAAAATCACCAAT
Organism: Thuja plicata; assembly: GCA_018584345.1. NCBI lineage: Eukaryota > Viridiplantae > Streptophyta > Pinopsida > Cupressales > Cupressaceae > Thuja > Thuja plicata. The sequence continues at coordinate 325,915 of MU225686.1, read as the reverse complement.
ATGCAATATTAACTCAAGAGACCTTAGTAATAAGGTCATCACACATCCTTCTTCATATCCTTGTCTTCGATTGTTCTGAATCATTCGTACAGTGTCCATAAACTTCTGCGAGTTATCATTACCAATCTGTTCTCTCCACAGATACATATGTTGACATCAGTGACAAAACATGAATATCAATAGCATAAATAGTACCAAAATCTAATATCATCCAACAATCTCCCCCTTTGGCATTAATGGAAACATATGGGAAAATCCATCAACCCAAAAAGCACACTCTCTCAAAACAATCTTCTCAATATCCTCAACACAAATCTCCCCAAAATAGTAGGGATTTTCACATAGAATCTTTCCCCCTTTGGGAGAAATGGCAAAGGGTGCCATAACTCATATGTAATTTTCTATAAGGTGTATATTTTTCAAATCTTTATGTCTAATAGCCATGTAAAAAATCACCCACATGTGCTCCATAGAGTTCCTGCAATCACTACCCCTGAGGAGTATATCCATACAGCAAGTCTAGACAATGATATAGCTCTGAAATCCACTGGATTGATGCATGTCTGCATCAATTAATTACCACTGGGAGGGGTTCTCACCCCAAGCATGCTTTTGAGATATTCAAAAGCATCTTTTGGTAAAGGTTTTGTAAATATATTTTCTATGTGTTCCTTTGTGCTAATATACTCCAGTCTAATCTATTTCTCTACTACCTACTCCCTCAAGAAATGATACTTAATATAACTATGTTTAGTCTTTGAATGCATTACCATATTCTTTGACATATTCACTGTGCTAGTGTTATCATAGTGGATAACCATCAGCTCATCAAAAATTATTCCAATGTCCTTCAACATTTGTTCCATCCAAACAACTTGTGTACAATTTATTGCAGCAACAACATACTCTGATTCAGCAGTAGACTCAATAATACAATCCTGCTTCTTACTTAACCAAGAAATCAACCTTTTCCCAAGGAAAAATGCTCCACCACTTGTACTCTTTCTATCATCCACATTACCTTCCCAATAAACATTAGTGTAATCTTGTAAAATAAAGTCATCTAATTTTTCATACCACATTCCATATTCTATTGTTCCTTTCAAGTATCTAAAAAATTATTTTCACAACAGCAAGGTGTGTCTCTTTAGGATCTGCTTGATATCTTGCCACAATTCCAACTACATTGGAAATATCTGGTCTAGTGTGAGTTAGATATTGTAGACCACCAATCATCGATTTGTATTTTTTTTGAAAAACACTTTGAGTCTCATCATTACTAGTCATTTTGTATCCAGTCACCATGGGTGTCCCAACAGGTTTACAGTCTTCCATTCCAAACATCTTCAACATTTCCTTAAGATATTTGGTCTGAGATATGAAAATACCATTCTTACTCTAATTAATTTGCAAACCAAGAAAAAATTTCATCTCACCAATCATTGACATTTCAAATTCATTTTTCATTTCTTTAGATAACTTCTTACTCATCTTATCATTTCCCCTAAAAATGATATCATCAATGAAAACTTCTATGATTAAGATTCCATCTCCATCAGTTCTTAAATATAAATTACTTTCTGTATTACCTTTACTGAAACCAAGATGAATTAAATACTTGTCCATTCTTGCATACCATGCTTTCGGTGCTTGTTTCAATCCATACAATGTTTTCCTCTTAGTAGAATAACCAAATAAAATACCTTCATCACTTCTAGCATCAAACTTCCCTATCTCGTCATCTCTTTTGATATTAAATTTATGTACAAATATTCTAAAATATTTTATAGTAGGTGAATGATCAAACCATAATTCATAAGGAGTCTTACTTGTACCTTCTTTGATCTAAATTTTGTTCAAGGTGCACATAACAGTACCAACAACTTCACTCCAATGAACATGTGATACATTTCCTTCCAATATCATAGTTCTTGTAGCATCTAATATTGTTATGTTTCTTTGCTCTGCTATCTCATTTTGTTGTGTTTTCCTAGGTACAGATGTCTTTCTAAATATTCCATGCTCTTCAAAGTAGGAATTAAATAAATCTGATGTAAACTCACCACCTCTGTTTGATCTCAAACATATTATCTTTAAACTAGATAAATTCTCAACTTTTCCTTTGAATAACTTGAATTTGTCAAATTCTTCTGATTTCTCTCTCAAATATGTAACCCACATCATTCTAGAAAAGTCATCAACAAAAAGTATAAATTACCTTTCACCACAATAAGCTCTTTCTCTTGTAGGACCACACAGGTCTGTATGTACCAGATCCAACTTTCCTTTTGCTGATTAAGATTTTCTTTTAAAATAGATTCTAGTCTGCTTCCCCATAAGACACTCTACACAACCTAGATAGTTTCAAAATCTTAGGTAGATCTCTTACAACATTTTTGATACATGCATTCACAATGTTATTAAAGTTAACATGAGAAAATCTTCTATGCCATAATCAAATTTCATCAACCTTCGCAATAAAACAAGAATCTTCACATGTATTCAATTCAAATACATTACCTCTAGATTTAGTACTAGATGCAATCAAGTCTCCTGATTTACTTCTGCTAGAACATTTCCCATTAATGAATTTCAATTAATAACATTTGTCCACTAACTACCCAACAGTCAACAGATTATGCTTAAGTCCATCAACAAGCAGTACATTGTCACTATTAGCCTTTCCATCCAGAGAAATAGATCCAACTCAAATGATAAGCTTAGGAGTATTGTCACCAAACCTAACAACACCACCATCATATCTTTTCAGAATAACAAAATTATTTTTATCTCCAGTCATATGATGTGAACAACCACTTTCTATAACCCATTCAGATTTATTTTCAACATGGGATACTAAGGCTTTTTCTTCATGTATAGGTTCATCATCCTTAATAGAAATAAATTCAATTTCATCATAGTCTACATCATCATCAGATACGCCTTCACTATCATAATAACATTCTTTGTCTTTTGAATACTTGGATTTGTAAAAGTTGGGTTTATGCTTTGGAACCCTTGTAGGACATTGAGATACAAAATGACCAATCTTGTTAGATGAAAAATATTTCAAAGGTAATTTTCCTTCAAATTTACCCTTACCTCTCTTTTCTCTTCTACCGATTAGGGCTACCACTTCATCTAGCTTTCTCTCTTCCTCCTGTATCTATTCCCATTCATTAGCATAGTCTCCAAGCTCTTCTCTCAAGTCACCATTATTGGTGTTCACAATTTTAGATAAGGTCTTTTTGTTTCTATGGATAGTCACCTTGAATGTTGATTCTACTTTAGATAAAGAATCTCCTAGTTCTACGGCCTCAAAACTAGTTAGCTTCCCAATCAACATCTCTCTAGTGAAGTTGGGTGTTAAAGCTATAATCTCCTCTATAGTTTGTACTTTAGTTTTGTATATAGGTGTCAAATATCTAAGTATCTTTGCAGTCACTTCTTCCTCACTGTAAGTACCTTCAGATTTTCTAGTGCCAATAACCACTTTGGTAATTCTCTGTGCATATGCCCTAATGTTCTCATCATCTCTCATCTTCATTGATTCCATCTTTATCTTCCAGTTTTGTAGCTTTGCCTATTTGGAAAATTTATCTCCTATATACAGTAGTTCCAATCTTGTACAAATTTCATGTGCAGAATCCAAGTCTTTTACCTCTATGAATTCACCTTCATAAAGTGCGATGATCAATGATTCCCTTGCGACCATATTGTAACATATAAAAATGTAATATATAAAATGTAACATAAGAAATGAAGATGATGCCAAAATGTAAGATAAGATGGATGTTCTTACATTTGAAATTAGAATGTTCATTGAAATGTGAGGGGAAGATAAGATGTTCCTTTTAATCTCAAATACACAAAGGAAGGATCCAAATTGATTAACCCAAAAGGAGGGATCAATGCATAAATGAGTCAATTGATTGGAAATAAGAATAAAGAAGAGGATCCTAAATTCTTCTTTATAGAAAATAATGTGTGATAGGTTTAGAAAGATTAAAATTTTTAAATTAAATGAATCGGAGAAAAGTATTGACATTGAAATGTTACAAATGTGAACAATTCTATTTTCAGGGGTCTGCACTGAGTTTCTAGAAAATTTGCAACTACATCTAGAATAGAAATGTAGAGACGAACAAAACGCAGAAATATTTTTTGGATCTGAAACAGTTATGATTTTGATCCTCAAGTTAATTTCACCATTGACCTAGAATTTATGATTCTAACCTAGGGTAGAATCGACCTAAAAAGTCTTTGACAAAAGATCTGATTCTAGATCCTGATATTTTTCCAAAAAAGGGTATCCAAATGTGCTTTCTAATCCTCTTTTCCTAACCTGTACCTACAAGAAAAATGGATTTTTTTTTTGGGGGAAGGGGTTTGCATTGGCCAAAACCTAGTTTTGAAATTAGACTCTAATTATAATTGAAATTTCATAAGTAAAACAAACTAAATGAACAAATTCACCTTTCTTGTATGGAAACCCTTGTGGCAGATTTGAATCTGTGGATCCAAAAGTATGTATACACCAAATGGATATATAATGTAGAATGTAGAATGTAGAATGTAGGATGTATCAAATCAATTTCTTGTAGATCTTCAATACCAGTCTTGAATGTATCTTTGAATAGGAAGAGGCTTGGAGGAATGTGGATGGAGAAATCTTCAACAAGAGGGCTCCATAGAGCTTGAATCCTTCAATGGCTACCAATGGATCTTCTTGATGAATTGAGTGCTTGAGAAGTGATTGAATGCTTGAGAATGGATGAATGTTTCAATGGCTACTTGGCTTTCTTCAAATCTTTCTTCTTCACCTTTGGATTTCACTTCTTAAGTCTTCAAGTCTTTGATAGTTGATGATCATGCTTAGGGAAAATGAGAAGAGAAAGCTTACTTATATATGAATCTAGGGAACAATCTTCTAGAGAGGCCTACATTAGAGAATTAAATTCTAATTAGACATATACCCCTAGAAGGGGACCTATAGTAAATATAATTTAAGATTCGTCACTTTGAAACCCAAAACAGCCGACGTAGAAGCAGGAAATGAACTTTTAATTACCTTCAACAGCTGACAAAATTTCAAAATAGAAAGGGGGACCCAGGTCAAAGTCAAGGTTTCCCTTGACCTAGGTCAAGGTCAAGGTCAACCTTGACCCAGGGAGTTAGAACCCTTGGAAAATGTGCCAAATGGGATGGATGGTGCCTAGAGAGTCTGAATTAGGGTCCTAAACAGGTACAGAAGTAGGAGAGGGTGCAGAAATGAGGGGACAATATAATGATGGTCAAAAACACCCCCTAAGGGGGGATTAACATTCTTAACATGGAAGTTCTTTCATTTTAAGATGATACATTAAGCCCCCACTTTAGCAGGAGTATGGAAATCGAACATACTCATGGTAAAGTTAGAAGAAAGACTCTAGTGGATCGCAATGAGATAGAACGTCACTTATTCAAGGAAATGAGCCCCCAAAAAAAGGATTCTAACTCGACATACATGCACAAAGATATGAAAGTAAAGAAAAATTAATCATAGAAAACATACATGACTACATAAGCAAGACAGGAGCAACACTATAGATAACATAGCTTCATGATCTAATCCTACTAGCATGAAAGAAAAAGAGAGAAAAGAGATAGTGATTACCTCACCTAGTGAGATGCCCACCTTACCATGAATCACCAAAGAGGGAGATCCCAACAGCTTCACCCATAAACTATGCTTTGTAATTGTAATGTATCTTCTGACGGCTTTTGAAATATCCATAGATCCACATTCTTATATCACTATGGAATATAAAATGCGTGTCTTTTTAGGATTTAGAAACTTATGTGCATTACCTTCCAAGGATTTAGCATATTGTAAAATGCATATCTCTTCAGGATTTAGCAACTTATGTGTGTTACCTTCTAAGGATTTAGAAAAAATAAAAAATAAAAATGCGTGTCTCTTTAGGATTTAGAAAATTATGTGTGTTACCTATTGGCAAGTTGACTTCTTGAGGATGCATGACTCATTTTGTGTTGTCATCATGGAAAAAAAGTCATGTTTAGTTTCTGTCTTAAAAGACAAAATGACTAAGTAAAGAAAACAGAGTGCAGACAAAGATATTCAGCACATCAGCACATGTGTGAGAGATCAATTGAGCTTATGTGTGTTCAAATATATATTGTATGACACATTTACATGCTACATCCAGAAACACATAGCATGAAACAAGAGTACAGAAAAGTTATAGGCATATCAGTAGACCAGTAGTCCAGAAGATAGAGCATGGAAGCCGACTACTGTTTTAATCAGCGTGAATTATTTTGTAATGTAATGGCTAAGTGCCTTTGGTTATATGTTTGTAATAATGTAATTATCATTGTAGTAAATATGCTTGACCCAACTTGTTCAGAAGCGTTGTATATTTTGTTTTAGGGCCGACTAGAGTTTTGTTTTGGGTCACGCCTATTCGGATATAAACATATAAGTATGTAATGTAAATTTATGTTACAAAGTGTCAATTATTATGTAAGAGGAAGATATAGAAGATTAGTATAATGAAGTCAGTATATGATATAGCTCTTTAAGAGAGTAAGAGCATTCACGCATACACGGAATTGATCAGACAACAGTGTCATCATAGCAGTTCACCTTTGATATAGTGTATATCAACTTTTAGAATGTTGTAGCATCCATCTTATTGGGAAGTGAGCCTAGGTAGTGAGCCATATACCTTTAACAGGGTTTTGTAAAATACTCCTAACAAGGTTAGACCTTTAACCAGGTCATCGTACTCATATTGTAAAGACTGCTTCTAACTGGACAAAGGAACTGTAACAGATTCATTATACCTAGTACAATATTTGTGGGTACTAATTCCCACCAGGGTTTTCCTCTGATCAAGGTTTCCCTATAATCATATCATGTGTTATGATTTCTCATGTTAAGCTTCATTCTATGTATGTTTGATTTATGTTTAAGTTGCTGAAAAGTAATTAATAGACAAACACTGATTCACCCCCACCCCTCTCAGTGTTTCCAACACTTGGTATCAAAGATTTGGTCCTTAGCAAACAATTTTAACCACTTGAGGAGATCATGGACTCAGTAGAAGCAAAACATTTGAAAAATAATCTTGAAGTAGCTCTTGAATATCTTGATAGATCTGAAAAAGAAAATGAAGAACTTAGACTGAAAGTTGATGGCTCACAAATGCTTATCAAGAAAATAAGAAAATATTTTAAAGATTGTTCTACAAGTGACTTAGGGAAAATGATCAAAAATATCAATGAAGACAATATGTCTCTGAAAGTTAAAGTTGAAAATCTGGATGAACAGCTCACAGACAGCCAAATTGCTATTGAAGAAAAGATCAAAAAAGGCAAACAACTAGATGATGAACTCTTGAGAGAAAACATGAAAGTCCTGGAATTAGAAAACATAAAGAAGAAGTTGGAATCTAAATTAACAGAAGAAAAGGATAAGATTGAGAAACTCCACACAAGTTCTGATTCACTTCAATCTTAGCTCAATGCACAAAAGCAAAAAGGCAACACTACTAGTCTTGGATTCAGTGTAACACAAATTGAAGTCAATTCATTGCAAGAATTAAAGAAACCTCATGAAGCATCTTCAGAAGCAAAGAAAGAAGAAAATATTGAAGAGATTAAAATAGATCCACCTAAAGGGGAAATCAAGCAAGTTAACAGAACTTGTTATGCATGTAACAAACATGGTCCTTTGGAAAGAGATTGCAAAGAGGTAAGACCTTTCAATGGTTATTGTTTCTCCTATAATAAGTTTGGTCACAAGGCTATACATTGCAAAACAAATCAAAGAAATCACTAACAATAGAATCAAAGAAGAATCAATCAAAACAATCAGAGAAATCAACCCCAAAGGAATTTGCAGAACACTACATGTCAAATATGTAACTACAATGGACACACAGTAAAGCAATGCAGCATGATGAAAAAGAGCATCAGACCTCCTATCATTTGTCACACATGTGGAAAGGCTGGACACATCTCAAGGTTTTTTAGATCCAAAACTCAAAAGCAAGAGGATCCTAAGAAGTTGCTATTTGAAGAAGAAGGAGAAGTTAAGTTTGTTCAGATAAAAGAAGAATCAAGAAAAATTTGGGTTGAAGTAAAGAAGGACAATGATGTTGACAAAGTAGTTGATGCAGCCACAGTGGATGCACCCTCTACTTCTGCTTGAATAGACCTTCTTGGTCTTAGGGGGAGCTATTCTAGCTTAGGACCCTTGTGTGGTTAGTATACTCCCCTCTGAGTATGCGCCTATGGATTCATGGTTATAAGCACATAATATTGCAGTATGCATTGTCTAAAATGCATCGGGATCAAAGTTTCAAAATCTCTAAGTAATTTGCATATGGTTGCAAACATTAAATGTGGTAGATTGTATAAAAGAAAGTAAGTGTTCGATCTTCTTCACACTTACATTCGAGATCACAGAATTTGGAGAGCATTGGAGCACTAGACATCAAGACATGGAAGCATAACAGATTTGACAGTTAAGTGAACAGATAAGAAGTTTGGAATAGAACCCTAGTAGTCGTGCCATTTCATAATTTTGTGAAACCCTACTCAATCAAGCTCCAAGTAAGTATGGCGACCCCAGTTGTGTTTGATATAGTAGAGAGGAAGATATTTGTATTCAAGAAACATCCATTCAAATCCATACTGGATGATGTGGAAGGGGATTTCTCCAAAACCCCGCTAGGTGTTGTTCACGTGGAAGATATCCACGCGTACATTTACTGTAAGAAGGAAATAGTAGGAGATGTCAGCATAGCCACTCATATGGGATCTATGTTGAAACCTGATTACACATTCAAGGATGAGTTCGCACACTTGATTGATAACCCTATTTTTGAATGCTCAAATGCGCATGAGTTTGATGAGCCATAATGGGTGAAGATTTTGTTAAGAAGAATACATGATGATCTTTATTGGATTGGTGAGGTCCCTATGTGTATCACTATAGACCTAATTCATTAATTAACTAGACTTCCCAAGACTAGACCAATTTTTCCTACTAGCAAAGATGTCAAGAAGCAAATTGAACAAGTTTGTCTATCTAGAAGTGACAAGCGCGGAATGACAGTTGACCCTATCAAAGAAGATGACATAAAACTCTTAACAATGATACTTGGGTATAAGTTTTAGCAAGGAAGCAGGTTCTCTATGGCAACAGTCCTTGCAGCTATCAGAATGGTGAAGTATAACACTCAATACAACCTATGTGAGATCTTGCGTGATCATTTGATTGACAACATTTGAATCATCAAGCATGACAGGAGAAAGACATTCAGGTTTGGATCTCTGATCATCTACTTGTATTTCCATATAGTTAGAAAGGTTGCAAACCTTTATCTAGTTAGGAGAAAACCCACAATATCTCAGATTTCACTCAAGGCCACTTTAGATAGCCGTGCAAGGGATGCCATGGATATTGATATAAAGACATTTAGGATCAAGATGCAGAAAAGGTTCAGATTATGTAAGAAGATAGTTGACAAATACAAGGATACCATATGTTTCAGGGTGGAAATAGATTGCACTTGCATGGAGGTAGTTGAACCTAGAACCAAATGGATTCATCCTCTTGGTTATGAAGTGGAAGAACATGTGTTAGAAGGATATGCACAATTTCTATTGTCTGCACCCAAAGATCCTAATGAGCCTAGGTGGGGCACTTACAAAGAGAAGAACAATGAAGTGGATACTATCTTACACAGTGTTAGCAATAAAAGGAAAGCATCCAAAATTACATCTAACATTCTAAAATTTCATGGAGTCACTCAAGAAGATCTTGACAAAGCTAGAGAAGCCAAGATAGAAAAAGAACTTGAGAAAGTTGAACAAATCCAGAAGAAGAATAAAGTAGAGAGCACCCATGCACCCTCTACCACCATTAACTTAGACTCATCTCAACTATCTACACCAAGAAAGAAGACTAGGGGAAGAAAATAGGTGCCCACAAATAACCCATCCTTAAGGAACACTCGGAGAAAAGCAAAGAATAGTCAAGCTCCTCCTGAGGTAGGATTTAGACCTAGTCTAAATGTTTTGAAGAACATGATAGTAATTGAAGGGAGATTAGATACACTTTCTAAAGTCTATGAAAAGTATCAAGAAATTGATAAGACTGAGATACACTCTATGATCATATCTCATATGATCAAGTTTAAAAAGATAGTTCTTGAACTCAAGACAGTGATACCGGATTAGTTATGGAACTTATTGGAGATCATGAAAAGACTTCCAATAGAGGAAGATGTGAAGATTAGAGAAGAAACATTGGATACTCTTCTCCCTATATGCTCACATGATGAGAAGGCTATATTATTAGATATGGTGAAGCCTCATCTCAGAACCAAGACAAGGACTTTACATATTATGAACAAAGAGTATGAGAAGATAGGTAAAGAAACTGAAAAGGCATTTGCACAAGTGTTTATGGATAGACACATGTATCCACCAATGATGCCTACTACAAAAGTAACTCCAGCTCCTCCTAAACAGGTTACAAAACCAGTGATTCAGATAGCACCAACAACAGGTCCACAGGTTTTAGTGGCCACAGTGACAATAACTTCTGATATAGATAAAGACTCAGAAGATACTATAGTATTTGATAATATCAAGATATCCATGATAGCATCAGACAAGGACATGGACACAGTTGATAAGGCATTTGTAAGCAATGAAGAAATGTGCACTGATGATACATCTGCACAATAAGATGAAGTTCCCATCAATGATCAAATTGACATAAATAAAGAAAAAGATACTCAAGGTGATAAGATACCAATAAAAGAGATACCAGTAAAGGTTGAATGCATGGATACCAGTTAGAACACTATATTCTCACCATCCACTCAACCATCTACCTCATTGTTGTCATGGTTGACTCCTAATTCAGAAAGTCTAGATGCATGAGGAGAAGAAGACCTAATCAAGATCAGTGTTCTTGCTATGGAAAAGGCAAAAGAGAAACAAGTGATGAAGAACCCTCACTTTTTGGAAATAGTGAATATATTGAATGACTTAGTGCCTGCTGATCATAAATTAGCCAAAGTCCAATCAGTTGAAGATGTGGACAACATTTTGACAAACTTCAAATCACACTTTACAAGTTTAGTAGACTCTGCTACTAAGATTGTTGAAGATGAATATAAGAAGGAGAGACTGAATGTTCTGGTAAAGAACTTTACCTTAGACTTGAAGTCCTTAAAGATTGGGCAATCCATACTAAAATAATTGGTAGCTAAAGGCAAGAAAGTTATAGCTAACTGCATGGATAGAGTAAAGTTCACCTCTGAGAACACTAAAAAGGTAGAAGAGGTAGAGTTAATGGTGGATAGCATCAGAAAATCAGTTGAAACATCCATGCAAGACATGAACATTTGTAATAATGTCTACCAAGGATATTTGGATAAAATTGAGAAGGCAAAATTGGAAATCAACAAGATAAGAATAAGACAAACTCAGTAGAGAAATGCACTTGTGCCATCTCTAGCAGTCCTTAATGAGAACATCAAATAGATTGATGACACCATGGTGACATATGATCAAGGTCCTTGCATGGATCTAATGAAAATGGAGAAACTGACATATGCC
>MU225686.1:280568-303768 GCA_018584345.1 Thuja plicata | reverse complement strand
ATTTATGTAAAGTATAGTATTATTAATAATTAATGTGAGGTATATTATTCTCAATTGTTAATTATTAATAATGTGAATATGTTATATATATAGATATTGATGTAATTATTAATGTCTTGTGCAGCATGTTAAATAATAGTATATATATGTATGAATGTATATAAAGCATTTATTATAGTATATTTGAGTAATATATAGTGGTGAGTTTACTCTTATATTAAGTTATTTAATATTGCCCTTTAGTTAAGAGTTAGTTGGGAGTTGGTTACCTTTCCTCAAAACCTTTGGAAATATATTTATATGCACTAGTTTTTCAATTGAGAGAAGGAATTTTTGGGGGTTGAATCGTTGAGGGGAGGATGACTTTTCTTTCATGGATATTTTGGAGAAAAACTTAGGAGATGTGAGGGAGAGTTTGTAAGCATATTTCTTTATGAATTATGGTTATCTTTGCTTTTGGGAGAGAGACATTTTTGTGAGAGTTTCAGTAGTTGAGAGAGGGATTAATTTCTTTGGATTGGTGATTTATTTAATGTATATTTTTTAAAATGGATAGGGTTTTAAGGATGCATCTCAATTTTGGATTTGTCTTCCTCTTTTGTCTCCTTCTTCGATTGAATCTTCGTAGGACTTGAGGTATGGATTGAATTTATTGGTTGATTAAATAATATGATAAAATATAGATCTATTTAAATATTTTCATGATGTATTATATCTGGAATTTTTATTCCTGTAGTTATTTAAAAGTTTGAAGTTTTTGTTTGTGAAAATTGTCATGTGTTTTCTAAGGGTTTTTAGCAACCCTTTTTTGAAGATCTATGATTAAAATAATATAAATTGAATCTATAGTTTTTTATAAATTGGGTTTCTAGAAGTGAAATTCACAGATCTGAAATGGGTATCTCTCTGATTTTGTTTTTACAGTCGAATTAATTCCTTATTATTGACATTTTGGCAGACTATGCCTATCATTTCTTGATTCTTATTTTTCTATCAAATGTATTTGTATTCTACAGACTGTTATGATAATATAAAAGTCTGAATTTGATATCATATATCCTTCAATGTCTTATCTTTCATTAAAAATTTGTTTGGGTCATTTTTATTGTGTTTTTTAATAATTACAATCATTTTAGTGAAGGCAGGTCTAAACCCTAACTAGAGTTTTCTATTTTAAACCAAAAGTCATAACTCTGTTTACCACTGTTGGATCATCACAAAAATGAAATTGAGAGTCTATATTAATGTTACCTAAAGCCCCACCAAAGAGATTGGATTGATTATTTTTTGGGGGGAAGATATTGGCAACTTGTCTATGATTGGTTTTCTTTGCATTTAATCCTGTCTGGAAATATATCAGTTTAAGAACATTACCACATTTTAGGGTTTTTGTATGGTTACCAGAGGCTATTAGGGTTTTTATTTTATTTGGTTTGATCTATGTGTATTATTAATATGTTTATAATATCACTCTGATGTCTTCTTATGTGTTTGGAACATTATGAATGTCATATAAGGGTTTAGGGTTGTCCAGTAGACTAGGGACAACATATGTTTTCCTAAACTCAATCAAATGTTGTTATGACATTGATATGAAATATTGCATACTAGATTATGGATCTGTTATGTTATTATGATGATTTTATGTAGGTTATGGACCCTAAGTACACTAGCTGAGTGGCTCTCAGTGTGGGGCCGGGGCCCTAAGTGGCTAGAACCAGGATAACCGATTGAAGAGTTATTTAACAAGTGAAAATTTAATTAAACTTATGGGAATGGGTTAAAACACTAAAAGGATTAATGTATTCCTCACCCATGCCATTAGCACTAGTAAAGGCTATGGATGGGAGTGGGAGAAGGTACCTATGCATAGGTACGATCGAATGATGCTTGTCTGTACGAAAGGCATTTGATTCCGCATGTGCCTACTTGGGGGCCGGGGCCTGGAGTGGCTAGTACCAGGACAACCCAAGGGGTGAGGGATATGCGATGACACTCACCTAGGTTGTAGCTTAGAGTCCCTACCAATTTTTATCATGCCTATGGTAATCCTAGTGGTCTTCTTGTCTTTCCTTTTTGTGTTGTGAATTTGGGGAAAAGTTATCACCACCTTAGGAATGTCCTAGTTGTTACCTCTTGCATGGGCCCTTGGTTCTATCTCCTAGCTCAGGGGAGTGGTCCTATTGGTCCCACGTGGTTGGGTGGTTAATATTTATATTGAGGTATTGTTCGTGGTTCTTTGGATGATCCTAGCACATGTTCCTTTCCAGATGTGCAGTTGAAGACTTCCTATTGGATATTTTATTATATTAAGAGGTACTTATGTATTTTTATTCATGTGATTGTAATCTCCTATAAAGAGTCTTGAAGTATTGATGTAATCTGAATTCAAAGTAGTGGATTAGGGAATGGGTAGTCCTAGGTAAAAGAAAGGGAAAAGTATATATGATATATTGGACATGTTATTTGCATTAAAAGAAAGTGTTTATGTTATTCATCCTATTCTCTTATCTTGTTCATATATAAAGGAAATAATATTAGGTATAGTTATATTTAATGATGTATTGCAACAATAATGTATTCTCTCTTGATAAAAGGATCAAAGGAAATTATTGATAAATAGTAGGTTAGTGATTGGAATTATTAATAAATGATTAGCTATGAAATAATGAAACAAGATAGTAACTTGATAGTAATGCTAATGGTTGGTTCATGTTTACGGGTTAATGAAGTACCTAGCATAATGTCTACCTTATTAATACTGATGTCTTGCCTAAATTTTTAGAGGAAAGTGGTACAAAGGATAATAGATATTTATAAAAACAATATGATCTAATGGCATCAGTTGATAAAAGGAATGATGATGTTAGACAATTAACTTATGTTTAATGAAAGAAACAAGTTAGGAAAACTTACCTTGGTGCATGAAAATTAATGTAGAGCTTTTAAGATCATAATTAAATGGATATCTTATGCATGTAAATAGCTTAGATAATGTTGCTTTAGTAGCGACGTTAGGGAACCTGTGAGGACTTAAGTTGAATAAATCTTGCACTCAAGTTGTAAAAAAGTATTTTTTTGTTTTAGAGATATGAAGTGCAATGATGAATATTATTCTAGTTAAACAAAAAAAAAAAAAAATTTACTTGCATCTTATAGATATTTTATGTATTGTCCTCTTGGGTTTCCTAGCGGGGCGTTACAAGAAATCTCAAAATGAAGGAGTCAAACTCTAACCCAAAGCAAAGGATAGAGTTTATAATGAACATAATTTGCAAAATAAAGAAGAGATGATGACCTAGGATAATCACCTTTCATATAAGAGGGTATCCATAGCCCAAAACATAAATCTTTATAAGGAAATAATGTTGTAGAATAAACAAATGCCACTAAGCTAAGGAAAGTAGATCCTTAGATAGAGGAAGAAGAATACCTTTCCCCCGAGGGATGAAAGAAAGGGATATACCAAATTATATCAAGAGATGTTATAGAAAAGAGATTTATTTATAAAACAAATTTCCTAGAAAAGATATCATGAGTGATTATGACCAAAGGAAGCATGTACCATAATAGAAAATTATAAGGATAGAATATAGAAATAATAACTGATTAAACTCAAAACTAAATACATGCTAAGGCATAATGGATCCTAGAAGATTGGAAGGAAATACCTCTTGCCCCCCAGTTAAGAAACAAGAGGAGAAAAAAATATTATCTAGTTTATAGAAGAACGAGGGGAATGCCCTATTTCAAAATTATGAAGAAATTGTAATACCGCACAAGAATGAGATATAATTCCTAAAGCAACTCTTTCTCTAACATATAGTTTGAAATGTACATAATTAGAAAGTAAATGTGTATTACTATAATGAAAAGGAAATTTGTATTTAGAGAGAGCATTTTTTGACATAGGTTTGTGAAAGGAAAGTAAGTGTGCGAAAAACAGTTCCCTACACTAAACTCCCAAGAAGAGGATCGTGCAAATTCAGATTTAACCCTTATCTATTATAGAATGATAATACAATAACATGCATACATAGAAAAATGAGATTGACACAATGATTTACCCTGGGGAAAACCTTTCAGTAAAAAACCCCGGCACTCCAAAACCTGCACAATGTATTAATCAAAACTATTACTATTTACAATACACTTGCAATGCAAGTTCTTCCAGGAGATAATCAACACTTGAAGACAAATCTGGCAGCATAAAAAAGTTCCAACAATACACTAACTTCTCTTATGATTCACAACCCTAAAAATGCTTATATCATGCGCTTCCCTTTTTAGGGCAACTTCCAAAAGGCAGCCGTATTAGGGTTTTACCGTTCTCTGAGAAAATAGGAAGCCAAAAAAAATAAGAGTGTACAGTACTCAACATGATCAGTTGCCACATGTCTTTCATGTCTTCACCTGTCATCGAATCTTTCACAATTAGCTGTTACAAATATTAATGACCATGATAGGGATCTGTCATAACCGTTTCAGTCATGCTTACTTTACACATGTCTAAAGTGCTGACATTTGGCAAATAACCTCTACCACAGAAAAGGGTTGCCTAGATCGACCTAGACCAAGTTTGATCATCCTTGTCATCTTCCAAGTGGAGTGAAAACATGGCATGTCCACTCAACTAAATGAAAGAACGAATATCAAACTTAAATACATTATTTGCAAACAATTAATTAGAAAACAAATAATATTAAATGTAAGGAAATATAGAAGGTTGAGAAACCTTATTCCTAATATTATCCCACTTGTCGAACACCTTGTAAGAGCCAAAGGAAATAACATGATTTAACTGCTATAGGAAGAGAGGCCCATAGACTCCGAACACCATCTAAACTTCTCTATTACCACAAGTTTTGTCAATGCAACTGCAACATTCTTTACTGTATCTACCTTCTCCAAACTTACCTTTCCATCCTCTACCATATATCTCACAAAGTGAAACCGCACATCAATGTGCTTGGTTATGGCATGGAAAGTTGGATTCTTCACAAGGCAAATAGCACTCTAACTATCGCAACAAATTGTAATATGTCCTCCATCAACACCAACATCCGAACACAGTCTCTTAAGCCAAATGGATTCCTTAAAAGCATGAGTAGCTACCATGTACTCTAATTTTGTCATGGACAAAGTGACCACAGGTTGTCGCTTACTCATCCAACTGATGGCACCACCAAACATAGTGAACACATAGGCACTGGTGGATCTCCTACTGTCAATGTCACCTGCCCAATCTGAATCCACAAACCCATGAATACAAATTGAATGCAAAGCTCCAGAAGAGTTTCCATGATAGCATATGGAATAATTTGATGTACCCTTTAGATATATGAACACTCTCTTAACTGCATCCCAATGTACCCATCCAGGTTTAGCCATAAACCGACTTAGGACTCCCACTCCTTGGGAAATATCTAGTCTAGTACAGACCATAGCATACATAAGGCTGCCAACTGCACTCGCATAAGGTACTTTTCTCATGTCCTCCACCTCACTAGGAGATTTTGGACAATCATCCACAAATAACTTTATTCCCATAGAAACAGGAACACATAATGGTCTGCAATCTGCCATGCTAGACCTGTCCAAAATAGACTTCACATACTTACTCTGACTCAACCAAATTTTTTTGTTAGATCTCTCTCTACTGATTTCCATTCCCAAAATATACTTGGCTGCCCCTAGATCTTTCATCTCAAACTATGTTGACAACTGAGACTTCAAAACAGAAATCATACACATACCCTTCCCAATCAACAACATATCATCAACATATAATGCAGTAATAAGAAGGTGATCATTGTCAACTTTGAAATAAACACAATGATCTGATTTTGATCTCAGAAAACCAATCGACAACACAAAGGCATGAAATGTAAGGTACCACATCCTAGGAGATTGTTTCAAACCATATAGAGACTTCTTTAATCTGCAAAACAAAAATTCTTTACCTTTTTTAATATAATGCTTAGGCTGTGACATATAGATCTCTTCCTCCAAATCACCATGAAGGAAAGTTGTCTTCACATCCATCTGTTCTACCTCTTAATCATACGATGCTGCTACAGATAACATAAATCTTATGGATGTAAGCTTTGCAACAGTAGAGAATATTTCACCATAATCAATTCCCTCCACCTGTAAATACCCCTTTGCAACCAATCTGGCCTTGTACCTCTAAACACTGCCATCTGCATATAATTTCTTCTTAAACACCCATTTGCTTCCAACAGGTTTCCATCCTTTAGGAAAAGGTACCAGGTCCCAAGTTTTTTTCTTCTCCAATGAAGCCATCTCATTATCCATGGCTTTAATCCAGGATCTTGCATCTTCCATACCTATAGCCTCTTTCATAGATCTAGGCTCATTAGTGTTTGTAATCAAGGCATAAGCACAACTGGATTCTAACATAGAAAATCCAAACCTCTCTGGTTGCTTTCTTTCTCTCGTGGATCTCCTCAAGGGATGAGGTTGAGGTTGTTCTACCTCTTCTTCTAAATTTTCAGAGCTACTAGAGCTCTCCTCATCATCAAATCCATCATTGTGTCTATGTTCAGTCTTCTTAGGGGTAGGAGGCAACTGAATAATATCTTCTTTCATTTCTTTTTCATTTGGCTATAGCACAATAGGAGAAGGTGTTAGCTCTCTTAAAATAACATTTCTTCTATACAACACCTTACCAATCACAAGATCCCAAAGGTTGTATCCTTTCACACCAACACTGTAACCGATGAAGATACATTTTACAACCTTGTTTTCCAACTTAGATCTTCTCTCCTTAGGCACATGTGCATAAGCTTCAGAACCAAAAACACGAAGATGTCTAACTGAAGGCTTCTTACTAGACCACACCTCCATGGGTGTCATACCAACAAGAGCTAATGTAGGAGATCCGTTAACTAGATAGCAAGTAGTGGCCATAGTTTTAGCCCAAAACCTTTGTTCAAGGCCATATCCACTAAGCATACTCCTAGCCTTCTCCATCAATGTCTTGTTCATTCTTTCTGCAACTCCATTTTGTTGTGGAGTATAAGGAGTTGTCTTATGCCTCTCAATCCCTCATTCTTTACAGAACTGTTCAAACTTTTCTGGAAAAAAATCACCACCATTGTCAGTTCTCACAAACTTAATTCTTTTACCAGTCTGATTCTCTACGAGAGCTTTAAATTCCTTGAACCGACTGAAAACATGTGTCTTTCTTTTAAGGAAATAAATCCATGTCCTTCTACTGTAATCATCTATAAAAGATACAAAATATATAGATTTGGAGAGTGGGGGAACTTTAACAGGACCAAACACATCTGAATGGATAAGATCCAAAATACTAGAAGAATTGTGAGAACTAGAGTATAACTGAACATGAGTTTTCTTACCATAAACACAGTGTTCACAGAAGTCAAACTTGAGATTACAATCATTTATCCCCTCAATGAGGTTTTTATTTTTCAGGGTTCTGAGACCCTTCTCACTAATATGGCCAAATCTCATATGCCACAACATTGTCTTTTATGTAGGAAGTTTTCCTTCCAAAGTGTTAGCACCCTTAGGTACACTTGTTGCACTACCATCGAAACCCATTACCATAGAATTCTTCACTACTGGTTCAGATGGTGGAGATGAAGTGACTATTTCTCTCTTCCTTGAGATAGAAGAACTATTATACTGTGAAATGCAAGCATCCAGCTGAAATAGGGTACCTCTCCTAGTACCTTTCGCGAGCACCATAGATCCTCTAATCATCTTGCATCCTTCCTTCAAAAAAACAACTTGCACACCTACATCATTCAGCATACTTATAGATAATAGGTTTTGTGCCAAACTCAGGATGTGCATTACCCCGTTGATCCCCTTTACTTGTCCATCATGGAATCTAATAGTGACTCTTCCTCATCCAACTATCTCTAGGTGAGAATCATCACCTAGGTACACCTTTCAACCATCAAAATCCTCATACTTTGAGAACCAACTTCGATGAGAGGTCATATGAAAAGAAGCACTTGAGTCAATCAACCACACATCATCAGATGCATGAGTGGCCAAGGTTGTGACAAAAGCATCACCATCTTCTTGAGATTTTTTAGAATCTGAATCTGGGCTTTTCTTCTTCTTGTTTGGATCTTTGCAGTCCTTACAGAAGTGCCCAGTCTTACCACAATTCCAACATGTTACCTTAGACTTTCCAAGAGTCTTTGATTTTGCACAGGATTTAGATCTACCCTTTTCAGACTTCTTGTCATTTTTCTTTCCTCTGTCTTTGGATCTACTGCGAACAGCAAGGGCTTCCTTGGTTGAATTAGAGGTCTTTCTTCGCATCTCCTTAGATAGCAGCGAAGACACCACATTATCCATTTGGAAAGTGACAATAGTACTCCCAAGGGCCATCACAAGATGGTCCCATGAATCCATCAAGGAACATAGCAGGGTCATACATCGATCCTCCTCCTCCAACTTGACATTGGTTGATGTCAACTATTCAATCAGCATATTAAACGTGTTTAGGTGATCTGAAACAGATCCTCCTTCCTCCATTCTCAGAGAATACAACTTCTTTCTCAGGAGGAATTTGTTCACCAAGGACTTGTCCTGATACACAGACCCAAGCCGTGTCCACAATTTGTTTGCAGTCTTCTCATCGAGAACATTTAAGAGAACATAATCTACTAGACATAGTCTAATGAGACCCTTAGCTTTCCGATCCTTGAGATCCCAATATTCTTGTGGCATGTTTACTATGTCGATATCATTATCATACACCTCGCATACATCACGGTCTACAAGCATGTCTTCCATATTGAGTTTCCACAACTCAAAGTTTGTGCCATTGAACTTTTCCACCTCCATTCTATTGTATGAAGAACATGCCATCTCTTCCTATAATAAAGTTATGAATACTCTACAACAATACTCCCACTGAACTGGAGATTAGCTCAAAAAAACCATACCCTAACAAATAGAACCAAAACTGGCTAGGCTCTAAAACCAACTGAAAGGAAACTAAGTGTGCAGAAAATAGTTCCCTGCGCTAAACTCTCGAGAAGAGGATCGTAAAAATTCAGATTTAACCCTTATCAATTACAAAATGATAATACAATACCATGCATACATAGAAAAATGAGATTGACACAATGATTTACCCTGGGGAAAACCTTTCAGTAAAAAACCCCAGAACTCCAAAACCTGCACAATGTATTAATCACAACTATTACTGTTTACAATACACTTGCAATGCAAGTTCTTCCAGGAGATAATCAACACTTGAAGACAAATTTGGAAACATAAAAGAGTTCCAACAATAAACTAACTTCTCTTATGATTCACAACCCTAAAAATTCTTATATCATGTGCTTCCTTCTTTAGGGAAACTTCCAAAAGGCAGCTGTATTAGGGTTTTACCATTCTCAACATACGAGTGTACAGTACTCAACATGATTAGTTGCCACATGTCTTGCATGTCTTCACCTGTCATCGAATCTTTCACAATTATCTCTTACAAATATTAATGACCGTCATAGGAATCCGTCATAACCGTTTCAATCATGATTACCTTACACATTGTCCAAAGTGCTGACATTTGGCAAATAACCTCTACCACAGAAAAGGGATGCCTAGATCCACCTAGACCAAGTTTGATCATCCTTTTCATATTCCAAGTGGAGTGAAAACATGACATGTCCACTCAACTAAATGACAGAACGAATATCAAACTTAAATACATTATTTGCAAAAAATTAATTATAAAACAAATAATATCAAATGTAAGGAAATATACAAGGTTGAGACACCTTATTCCTAACAGTTTGAAGATTTATTTCTTATAATTTATTAACTCGACATACACTTTCTTAGCCACATCTTGAGGAGTATCAAGATGATCTAAGGAAGGTGTTGGAAGAAGAACATGAAGAGGAGGATGATAGTTAAGGTTAGCCTCCTTGAATTGTGAAGGCGGGAAACCTATACCATGCATATCTTGTTTAGGGGATGAATGAATCAGTTTTTTAATGCCATGTTCATTAACACCAAGCCCTAAACCCTTATAGCCTTGTTTATTCACCATAGTGTATCTAGTAGTGTACATATCTTGCAAAGCTTCTACAAGAGGTGATTGATTATGGTGTTCATGAGAAAATGTTGTCTATGATGGAATGATAGGTTTAGAAGAGGTTTCTTTGTTTTTACCTTTAATATCATCATGGATCGGATAGGAAGGGGAAGGTAAATGAAAGAATTCTTGAACATCTACATCATGAACCCTAGTTTGAGCCCCATCATAAGTGTGGGAAGAACTAGGGATAGAAGATGGAGAAATAGGAATAGGAATATTAGTAATTGGATTAGGCATAATAGGATTAGGATTATGAGGATTAGGAACTAGATTAGGAATGATATGATTAGGATTAGGAATATTAATAAATGGGGTATCATCTACCCAATTCTTCACATAATCCAAAAGAGTAATAAGTCCACTACACAAATCTTTGATGAAAGTTTTTAAAGTAGGAAGACTAGTATTAGTTAATCTCAAAATAGCATAATCAAGTGAAATATGAAGATTAATAAACAAGATGAATGGATGATACTTTCATAAACATCATAAGTACTATAAAGAGATGTTAAAAGAAGCATAATGAGAAAAATAGCCATACCCCAAAGCATCTTAATGATCTTCATAGTGAATGAAATGCAAGAAATGTTTTTATATTTTTATGAGTATGTGATTTTTTTATTTATTTTATTGTTTTAAAATGCAAGAGCATAAAAGAAAACTAATTTAGTATGCATGCAAGATCTAGTCTCTAAGGAAAAGAGGCAAAGCATCTAACACCAAAAAGAAAGAGTTGTCTATTGTGGGTTCACCAAAATGTAACATAACAAAATGTTACATTTTAAAATAGAGATGAGAAATGTAGATTATGGTAAAATGTGAGATAAGATGGATGTTGTTACATTTGAAATTACAATGTTTATTGAAATGTGAGGGGAAGATAAGATGTTCCTTTTAACCTCAAATACACAAAGGAAGGATCCAAAATGATTATCCCCAAAGGAGGGATCAATGCATAAATGAATCAATCGATTGGAAATAAGAATACAGAAGAAGATCTTAAATTCTATTTTATAGAAAAGAATGTGTGATAGGTTTAGAAAGATTAAGAACTTTAATTGAAATGAATAGGAGAAAAGTACTAACCTTGAAATGTTACAGACCTGGAGAATTCTATTTTTGGGTATCTGCACTGAGTTTTTAGAAAATTTGAAACTGGGTCTAGAACAGAAACACAAAGACAAACAAAACACATAAATATTTTTCCAATCTAACACAGTTCCGATTTTCACCCTCAAGTCAATGTCACCATCAACCCAGAATTTTTGATTCTGACCTAGGGCAGAATCGACGTAAAAAGTCTTTGACATAAAATTTATTTCCAGATCCTGATAGTTTGTCGAAAATGGTATTCGAATCTGCACTTTGATCCGTTGTTCCTAACCTATACCTGCAAGAAAAATTGATTTGTTTGTTGGGGGAACGGGTTTGCCTTGGTTAAACCTTGGTTTTAGAATTAACCTCAAAGTATAATTGAAATTGCATAAGTAAAAGAAAGTAAATGAACAAATTCACCTTGCTTGTATGGAAACCCTTGTGGCAGATTCGAATTTGTGGATCCACAAGTATGTATGCACCAAATGGATATAAAATGTAGAATGTGGGATGTAGGATGTCTCAAATCAATTGATTGTAGATCTTTAACACCAATCTTGAATGGATCTTTGAATAGGAAGAGGCTTGGAGGAATGTGGATGGATAAATCTTCAACAAGAGGGCTCCATAGAGCTTGAATCCTTCAATGGCTACCAATGGATCTTCTTGATGAATTGAGTGCTTGAGAAGTGATTGAATGATTGAGAATGGATGAATGCCTCAATGGCTACTTGGCTTGCTTCAAATCTTGCTTCTTCACCTTTGGATTTCACTTCTTAAGTCTTCAAATCTTTGATAGTTGATGATCATGGTTAGGGAAAATGAGAGGAGAAGGCTTCCTTATATATGAATCTAGGGCACAATCTTCTAGAGAGGCCTACATCAGAGAATTAAATTCCAATTAGACCTATACCCCTAGAAGAGGACCTATATTAAATATAATTTAAGATTCTTCATTCTGAAACCCAAAACAGTCGACCTGGAAGCGGGAAATGAACTTTTAATGATCTCCAGCAGTCAACAAATTTTTAAACTGGAAAGGGGGACTCAGGTCAAAGTTGAGGTCATCCTTGACCTAGGTCAAGGTTGAGGTCGACCTTGACCCAGGGAGTCAGAACCCCTAGAAAATGTGACAGATGGGATGGATGGTGCCCGAAGAGGCCCAATCAGGGTCCTAAATAGGTACAGAAGTAGGAGAGGGTGCAGAAATAAGGGGACAATATGATGATGGTCAAAAACACCCCCTAAGGGGGGATAAAATTCTTAACATAGAAGTGCTTCCATTTTAAGATGATACCCATATTACATGAAAATAGCTTCTTATCATCTTCAGTAGCCTTCTCTGATTCATCCTAATTCGCTATCTTTTCCTTCTTTTTCATGATTATCCAGTAGTCAATTCCCAAACATAGAAAATGTGTTCTCATCTTTTTCTTCCAACTGTCAAAGTTTTCATAATCAAATTTTGGACTATCCTTCATGTAGTATGTCATCTTCATGATCACCTCAAGCTGTTAAGATTTCTCTCTAAGGACCAGTAGCTCTAATACCAATTAGGAATAATAAACAAAAACTTTAAAATTTATAAAACAAAAACTTCAATGCAGAATAGGGGGTGAATTAGTTGTGATACAGAATATTAAACTTTAAAATTTATAAACAAAAACTTCAATGCAAATGATAACACAGTAAATGTCAACACAATAACACAATACTTGTTGTCGAGGAAACCCTATTAAAAGTAAAACCCCGGTGGGAAATAGCACCCACAAATGATCTACTAAGAGTATATTATCCCTGTTAAAAGATTTAGCCCTGTTAGGAGCTTATTACAACATTACAGTACATAGTCCATGTTAGGAGTCAAGAGTAATAGTAGGCTCACTTCCCAGGCACACTGCCAAAGAAGGTTAAGGCCACCCTCAAGGATTTACAATCCGAACAAGTGTATATAGAAAATATACAATCTAGTGAACTGTCTGATAGCAACTGTCTTTGCTTGGTCAGTTCCAATGAAGGATTCTTATCAAAAAATATGCTCTACATCCACCAGCCAAACAAGCCTCACAACTTTCACACTTCTCTGCCTTTTCAATCTCTACCACATCTTTTCAAAAGAAAAGATCTCTCATATATACCCTATTATAATAATTGATTAGGTCAGTCAATTAAGCTTTCCCAATATTCAAATAATTGACTAGGTTAGCCACTTAAGGCTTTCCAATATACAAATAATTAGTTAACCCCTTGCTAAGATACCCATGGTATCTAAAACAATTAAACATCAATTACAATACATCAGATATACTCCAAGATCCGCAATCCACGCTCACAATCTATAATACACACTACATATCTGAAGTCAGCCACCAAATAGGTCTCCTCCAGAATACACATCACAACTGACATCACCAATACTCTCACAACTATCGATCAAAAAAAAACATTCCTCAATGTGTCCTATGTCATCCCTTAAGCTCACATCCCCTGAAACATCTCCGCCTATAAGATATACCCAAAACATAGAGACTTTCTCTATCAATCATTACTGTCACAGTCCAAAAACAAGTCTTCACTAAAACATTTGTAACATCACCAATATACAATATTAAGCCAAGCAACCTTAAGAATAAGGTCATCACACATCCTGCTTCATATCCTTGTCTTCGATCATTCTAAATCATCCATACAGTGTTCATACACTTCTATCAGTTATCATAACCAGCCTGTTCTCTCCACAGAAACATATGTTGACATCAATGACAAAACATGAATATCAACAGCACAAAGAGTACCCAAATCTGATATCATCCTTGACATAACCTACTGATGATCAGTTTAGTGGTTTGATGGATTTGGCAGGATTGAAGGCGGGGGTGTGTTTCAGGAAGAGAAGTTACCTTCTCGGTAATGGTTGATTGGAAAAATATGAGTTTTTCACACACCACTTAGTATTTGATTATTATACTTATGGTAGACTAATGAGTTTTATTTCTAACCCTCTCAAATGGTAAATGCATGGTGTGTGTAGAGATTTAAAATTGATTAAAATATGATTTAAGTAAATTTTAATCTTGATTATTTTATGATAGAATTTGAATGCGGGTACATGCATTATCTTGAACACTTGAACAATGGAACTTAGATTATTAATCATGTAAATGTAAATTTCTTGATTTTCTTGGATATTATTGCAAATTTTGATCAATTCATCGTGGATGATGAACATCTTAAGGGGAGAAGGATGTCATAACCCTTCTTCAATGCTCCATCATTTAAGGAATTGACCTTAATGGAAAATGTTAAATGTTTGAATCAATATTTAGTAAATTTCAGAAGACTTACACATTTTATTCTCTTTTCATTATCTGGAGTCAAAGACTCTGCTTATGGTGGAGAAAGAGGAGTATAGAGTGTTTGTAAAGGGTAAGCCATTATGTATCTGAAGTTGATTATTAATGAAGGGGCAGTAAAGTGGAGTTTAGCGATGGTTTTAATGGGAGGAGTCAACGATTAATTAAGTGGAAGAGGAAGTCGCATGGGGAATGGAGTAGAGGTGGAGAGAAACAATTAGATAAGTGGACAGCTCATTGGGATTCAGAGAGAATTATCGCCATAGAAAATGGAGGAATGAGTGTTAAGAGGAGTTAGTGAATTTGGAAGTGGGGATTTTTCACGAAGAACAAGGAAATTAGCACATGAAGAAGTAGAGGAAAACGTAGAGTAGAAGAGAGAAGACTCACACATAAGTGTGGAATGAGAGTTTTGAGTTGGGGAAAGTGTCAAGAACATGAGAAGTTGGCATGTGAAATAAAGGGAAGAATACAAAGATTGGAGAAAAAAAGAGAGCTCGGAAATTAGGGGGAGCTGCAGTATTAAAGACAGCTGCAACAAAAAGGAGGGAAACCACGTTTTCTTGGAAGAAGATTGACTAGTTTTGGTCTTTGGATGACCCTCTCCAAAAGATCAGTAACGAATTTGTCTTTCATTTGTGTATTATAATTCTCTCTGCTACGGTGAAGAGCCACAATCTTGCGTAGGATTTGCAACAGCGAGAAACACAGGTTCTTTATATTTTAGTTGATTGTTTTTTTGAAAAGATATATATAGGAAATAATGTATGCCTGGAAAAGAATATGGTGCTTGATCTTCATTTTCTTTGTATGATGTTTATATTGTTGTTATTTACGCCTAGAGCCATTTTTTTATATACTTTAGATGAGAGCGTGAAATCTCTTTTAAAACATGTTCTTGGAGATATGTCTGACTGTAAACGGGCTAGGAAAATTTTAGCTTTTGAGATTGTTTTTATATACATTTGGAAAATCCTTGAGAAGTAATGCCGCAATTTTTTAAAATTTTCAGACATAGCTATTAAAATACTTAAATTTGTCATTACTAGCCTCCCAGTATTAATGGTCTTTTTCTGTGATTATTTAGACACAAGTCAGAGAGCCTAGTAAATGAAATTCTTTTCCTTGTAGAGAATTAAGAAAACAAATCTTGGAAACAACAACAACAGAATTTTAGTTTTGTATATTTGAACAATTTCAAACTTGTGTCTTTGTTTTTAAACCACATATGGGAATCCTTGAATTTGGTTTTGTATGAGAGTTGTTAGGTTTTTAAATGAGAAGTTTTGATATCACAGTCACAATTAGAACCCAGCTTATTTGTAATGAAAACATATAATGTTTAATTCAACTTGCATAGTGTCTGGAAGTTTAGAATTATGACTCGTTTGCTATGCTGAAAACATTTTCTTTTGGTGATTAATTCTTTAGGGTAAAGAATATTGCTGAAATGTTTTCTTGTATTGAATGATTGTTAAGTTAAAGTGCATATTGGAAATATAAAGGAAGGTGTAGTATGTGGAATACCAGGAAAGGGTAATATGTTTTGTTCATTACCTACCAGTAGAAGTCTAGTTTTAAAGTGCTTTGGTCAAAGCTCTGTAACACGTGTTTCATTAAATGTGTATGGTTATGTTTCATCTTCCTGAATCTTTGATTAGTTATACTTAGACCTATGGAAAGTAGTTAGTCTCACAGACACGCCAGATTCATTCCGATGCATCAGTGTCGAGTAATAGACTTCTTGGGCAGGGTCAGTGCGCTCTTCATTTTAGGATGAGCCCTGGGGGAGCTAACCACTCTGTGGTTGGGTGGATTAAGCCCCTAACCACACTCTCATCGTGAGATTTGCATATGGATAGGTGTCCGATGACTTAGGAGACCAGAGCATCCAGATGGATAGTTGTCCGATGGCATTCATGATACTGATTCTTATGACCTTATGGTCTTGTACATGATGTATTTGTATTTATTTTTCATGTATGATGTAAGGTGCACGACAAGTTGGTCGGCTACCTGATAGATTGAACATTGGTATTTTATTGATATGGAAATGTTTAAGTTCGACATTTGAACATTGGTATTTTATTGATATGGAAATGTTTAAGTTCGACATAATGGTCGATTATACTTGGATGTATTGCCTTTTGAGTTATGTCGAATTGAATAAATGGAACTTATAGTTTATGTGTACATGTTTACTTGTTATTTTGAACTTTTTGGTCGATTAGTCTATAGCGATTGACCAACTAAGACTATGGGATCGACATTGGAGAAATTTTAGCATATATTGATTATGTTGCTTTAATTGGTATTCTTGGTCTTTACAAGTACAGATATGATGAAAAATTAGATAGTTTAGGCAGCATTGACTCTTTTGAAAATGAGGACGAACAAGAAGAGGATAAAGAAGAGGCAAAGGAAGAAGAAGAAGAAGAAGAAGAAGAAGATGGTGGGGACGAAGAGGTAGAGGATGAAGACGAAGAAGAGGTAAGAACAGAGAACGAACAAGAGGCAGAGGAAGACCAGGGTTCAGAGAGCGTGGCCTCGGTAGAAGAGAACGAAGCGAGCTCCTCCTCCTCTTCAGACTGACTCACAAAGATAAGATCAAAGTCTCTATCCCCAACTCTTTGTTATTTTGGTTAAACAAGCTTAGCTTAGGATTTTTTTGACAGCATGCTCTCTTAAATTTAGAGACAATCTAGACGCTAGACTCTTTCTTAAATTTAGCAACAATCTAGACGCTAGACTCTTTTTATCTGTGGTTGGGAGCAATTATGAGCTCCATTTTGATTTTGTTTTCTTTCTTACCACAAGCTTTCTTTCTTACCACAAGCTTAAGGCTAGTATAAAATTCCTTTTTGGTTTTGTTTTCATTCTTAAGAGGCTTCAAGCTAGTTTATAATTCCATTTTGGTTTTGTTCTCATTCTTACCACAAGCAAGCTAGTTTATAGGTTGGTAGTCAGTTTAATTTCATGTACTTTTACTTATTATTAATACAAACTAAGATCCCCTTTATTATCAAAAAGAAAAATAGAGTAGGGCAATTTCCATCCCCTACTATAAAATAGAGTTGTGTAGTCCTACTATTTTTCGAGAAAGATAATCTCGTAACAATTTTTAGATGCTGTTATAATTCCGTACTCTTTACTTTTTTTAGAGCATGACAAAATTTTAACATAATATTTTTTATCGCCAAGGGAAATAGATCCCCATGAAATTAGATCGAGTAGCCTCCCATGGGACATTACCCTAACGGGCCAACATTACCCCAAGTTAAGTAAATCCCACTAGGTGAAATGGATGCGGAAGCCTCCCATAGGACATTACCCTAAGATCCCACTAGGTGAAATGGATTCGGAAGTCTCCCATAGGACATTACCCTAAGTTAACAAAGTCCACTTGAATATAGAGTGAATTTCACTGCAGTCAAACTATATTGACATATTAACACTGTAACTAAGCCGCTAAATATTTCGAAGCAGTAGAATTTATATTGATAGATAGCTCTTTATAGTTCAGTTCAAAGAACAAAATCTCAGAGGGAACTAAATATCTTGAACCACAGCATATAAAGGCTATTTTCAGTGCAGTAGAAGTCAATGTTTATAATTGAAAGATAAAACGTTAATTAAGCAATTAACATTGGAGAGAAGACATTCATGTCAAGATCAGAAAAATCACACAATTTTTAAATTTTTTTTGTATTGAAGTTAACCTTAAAATATCAGGTTACATAGACTGATCTCTGTAAAACACTGTTTACAATAGTGGAGATGACAACAACAAGATCATAAACAGAGGAACAGCAGCTGCTGATTAGCAGCAGACAAAATGCTGCCCATAGGACAAGAAGAAAACTCAATAGAACATAAGAAGGATACTTGAAAAAAGCCATATATTTCTCAGTTAAGGGTGCTGCAAAGGATAGTCTAGCAGGTGCTCGATCAATGTCAATAACCAAGGCTGCCATATTTTCGCTTTTACCTTCCAGAGCTATGAGCTGATTTTGAAACTATTCACTTGTTTAAAATAAAAATTACAAACACCCATACCAATTTCCTTTGGAATCTCAATGTAGTGCATCTTTCCAAAATTGAACATATTGCAATAATAAACATTATATGCCTTGCAGGCTTCCACAGGAGCAAAATAGTCTTCTGCATTCTCCATGAACACTAAAACATTGTTGTTTAGAGAGTATCTTA
This sequence comes from Thuja plicata, assembly GCA_018584345.1. Lineage (NCBI taxonomy): Eukaryota > Viridiplantae > Streptophyta > Pinopsida > Cupressales > Cupressaceae > Thuja > Thuja plicata. The sequence goes on along the minus strand of MU225686.1, from coordinate 284,994 downwards.
GAGTGAAATTAAAAAAGAATACACAAAGAAAGAAAACATGAGACACTCTGTAAATAGAAAAAGGGCAATTTTCTATAAATCTCCACACTCCATCTTCATAACTGCAGAAAATTGGGACCATGAATCTTTAATCTTGTTCAATTTTCTCTGTAGTTCTGCAGTGATCTGAATTTCTTGTAGGAGGTGAGATTGTAAACGAGAGTTCTCCATCTCCAGCTGCTGCTTTTCTTGCAATGCCCACAGCTTTTCACTTGCCAAGTGCATTTTCTGGGCTTCAAGAGCAGCCTTCTCTACTTCCCACAGGGACTTTTCCTCTTCCAAGGCTTCCTTTTCGCTCAAGAGTCTGGTGTGACCAATCTGAACAAAGTCAAGTCCTTTATTCCTTTGCCCCTGTCTCTCCTCGTGAGACAACATACACAGATTTGTTTCCCCACTGAAGGATTTGGGCGCCTCAACACTCTCTGGAATCTGGGAAGCAGCACCCAATTTAGTACTGTCATCAAAGCTTATACACCCATTTTCCTCCACAGCAACAGGAGCATTTGACGGGGCTGGGAGCATGTTGGGCATTTCATCAATATAGGGTTTTGGGCAGGAGGACTGCATTTCATTCACAGAAGATCCCAACTTGACCTTCTTATCTGTGTACCAGACATAAGCAGTATTCAGCATCTTTTTTTTCTCTCTTGAATGCTGTATGGTTTCTGTCTCCTTGCCCTCTGCCTCACTTCCACCAAGAACCCTGTGTCCATGCTCTTTCATGATATTATCTATTATACATGAAATCCCCTTGTTAATCATTTTTTTCTCCTCTTTACCCTTGACAACATCCCTTCCACAGATGCTATACACATTGATGAGCGGTTCTCCATCTCCAACAACACTGCGAGGAATCCAGTTTTCATTGAAAGCCTTGAAAGCAAGAAACTGGAGAATTGTGGAATAATTAAACGTGCCCTTGTGCTCCTTGTGGACTAATTCAATCTGCTGCAACATCCGCTCCTTTACAAACTTGCACCAATTAAAACACACTCCCTGGGAAACCTCAATGGCGGTCTCCACATATTTAAAAGGGATATAACCAGGCTTCTTTAACCCCAACAGCTTATAAGCCAAAAATTTGGCGGCAAATCTCACAAGTGGGTCAATGATAAAATCCAACAGCAACCCCGAATTATTTGCCCCAATTTTAAACTTGGTAAGACGCACTGTAAGTTCAATGCGATCGTAATCTGTAGAGGGAAAAACATCTTTACCTGAATAGGGCAGACCCGTAGCTTGCTGAATTTCCTCCTCTGTAATCTGCAGACGATTTTCCCCAACAATCAATTGGCCTTCCACATTGAAATCGATGAGAGCACCACAGAGAGCAGTGTCGCTTCTGTAGGTTACAGCCTTCAAGAACGGAAGAATACCCGCCTGTGCAAGAACAGTTTGCTGTGAGGGGTCCAAATCGTTGTGCCACATTGAATACAAGCTCTCTGCATTTATCTCGTGGGCCTTCACGTTTGACCGCCAGACCTTGCCCTCCTGCATCTCCCCCATTTTCCTGCAATTCTTTAGCTGCTACACAATAAGTGTAGATGCATCCATTACGAGCTTCATTAATATGTGCTGTGCAGGGCGCGTGTGAGATGATGATCTTGCCGCTTCCACGTATCAACCATTGCAGAACAAATGGACGAGAGGGGGGCGACATTGGGAATAGTAGGGTTTCTGCACTGATATGGTGGCATGGATTGAGGGAGAAACGAGGCAGTGCGGAGGAGATTTTGAGATCATGAGCCAGCTTCCTACTTGGCCGCTTCTGCCTTCTCTTGCAGGTTTCCAGAGGGTTTTATTTCCAAAATTTAGATCTCGCCTTAAGTAGATTTGGGCTTATTAGTGAAGTTTCTTCCAAATATTTAATTGCAAACCTATTGTTGGGTACAAATTTGCGTTAGGGTCATAGTAGTACGGTTATGCTCAGGTGTTTTTTTATTTATTAAAAAATATGAATTAATATTGCAATCAGATTTTAAATTTGATAGTTGTAACTTGTATTTGTATATAAATATTTTTGTTCATAGTATAGTTAATAAGCTGGAGATTATTTTTTTAGTTAAGTTTATGGATTCATGTTTATGGATAGTGATTACAAGAACTCATTTTTTTTTATAAGAATGATTAATATACTTAATATTCATTGCATCTAGGGTAATGTTTAGAAGAATGAAGCATTATATCTTTCTTTTTTATTTTTAATCTCAGTGAAATTTTATCTATCTTTATATTATATGACATATATTTCAAATGTAAATAAAATAGAATGAATTTCTACATAATTATATCAAGAAATAGAACAAAAGTTCTACATCATTTTAATTTTATGATATTCTTATGTATCTTATTATGCCATATAGAAGTTAAATGATGCATTGTGTTTTTTATTATTTTATAATGTCATGATTGTTAATATATCTATTTACATCACATTTAATTTCTTATGTTAAATGTGTAATCTTGAACTCATTAATACATCTCAAAGTTGGACAATCAAAACAATAGACTGGGTCATTTAAAAATAGCATCTACTACTACTACTATAAAAGCCTATTGGGTTTACAAATCAAAATTATAGAAATCCAAATTCATTACAAATTGAGATCCCTATCAAACCTATCTCCTTACTTGTTAATATTTTATTAAAAATAAACATCCATTTGAGGACTTCCAATTTTAAAAAATTGTACGAATTTGAGATCTTCCTACTCCCACATGCATTCATATAATAATCATAAATTAACAAAAACAATATAAACATTTCCAAAACCAATTCAAAATTAACAAAAAATGTTGGATATCCATCACATCCTTATAAATTAATTAAGATTTTTCTTTTTATGGTAAGTTATTAATGCTTCTCAAGCAAATGTTGCAATTAGATTAGCTAATTCTTTATTGGGTATATATTTTCTATTCTTAACAAAACAATTATCATGTGTATCATCTTCATCTTGCACAACGTCTAATGTAATATTATGAAATATGCAACAACAAAGAATGGTTTTTAGAAGTGCCTCAAAATTCAAATGCCATAATTTTTTAGTCTTGCAAATGCGCCATCTACCACAATATATGTTGATGAAAACTTGAAAGTGAATTATGTAGATGACTTTGTTAGACCTCCACTTAAAGGTGTAATTAACCTTGTCAGCAATGGATATCCACCATCACTAATAATGTGTTCTCTCTTATGTAATGAGTCAATTGACATTGGATGGCTATTTAATCTCTCTCCACCTTCACACATTCTAGAGAAACGTGAATTTCATAGAAGTCTAGAAACAATTACAAAACCAATCCACCTTATAAAAACATCCATGAAATACATATTGCTATCAACAATTGTTTGTAATGACATACTATAATTATGATTGCAATCAAACCAATAAGAGGACCACTCATTTGGTGGATGATGAATTAAAATGTGAGTTACATCCATTGTTCTACAGTAATTAGGAAACCTCCATTTTTTATGAAAACCTTATTTTACATGCTCAAGTGTCATTTGATTACTAGGACATTGGATATGACTTTGAAATTGAAAATAAAATACATTTACATGAACTTATTTACAACTCTTACCATAGTGGACTTTCCACAACCAAACAGTTCACTAATGTTAAGCATTGTCATCCCAAATGACAATTGTCAAACTATAATAGCAAACTGTTTATCAATTAAAAGCTCCCTAATTCTTATAGTTGTAGAAAATGAGTATTATATTACACCTTGCCTCAGGTCATCATTCAAATTTTTACAAAGATTATGAAATAATACATAAGGTAGCCTAAAAATATTGCAAAAATGTTCATCCCATCTAACTTGAAAAATGTAGTGGTTTCACTAATGTAAAGAGTGTGTTTTGATATACCAGCCTGAATCATTCCTTCCCTATGAGAAATAGATAAATTGTTGGAAAAATTAGGAGCCCATGAAGCTATAAAATTCAAGGGATCAAACCAAGAAACTATCAACCACAAGAGAGCAATGAAGAATAATAAGATCAAATGCAAGAGCTTATAATGCAATGACATGAATTATCATTGAATTGTTTTTTTACAAATGTCCAAGAGAGCTTCTTATATAGGAAAATAAGGAGGGAGTTGGTTACAACTGTGTGAAGAAAATGTGTCACACTTCTATGAATCATTCTATTCAAGGTTGCCCAAAAATGAGGCCTCAAATATTGACTCATAGCTCTCTAGTCATGGAGTGCAAAGGTTTGTAATGGAGGCCCTCCGATTGACCTAGTTATGCCCATGCAAGTACACCATGAAATGAGAGATTCAATGCATGAAAATGACAACTATTCTATATGATAACAATGCATAAAAGGAAATTAATCTAAATGATAACAATGCATGATTTATTCTATGAAAGG
>MU225686.1:201945-216554 GCA_018584345.1 Thuja plicata | reverse complement strand
GGGGTGAATCAGTACCTCTAAAAATTTTCTTGGTTAGCCCATTAACCCTTAATCATCAGTTTGTAAATTATCTTATCTAACTATTCATCTTTCTTTATGTATATGCAATCATATCATAAATTCTTTAGTATGTAACCATAAGAGAAACATTCATGAAAATAGATAACACATGACACAAGACATGATATTGCAGAAAACTCCTGTTAGGAAGTAAAAACTATGGTGGGGATTGTTACCCACAATACTTCACTATCTGCAAATAAGAAGGGGTCAGTTAAGGCTTACAATTGGTCACTTTTGATGACCTACCCTATTAGGAGTATTACAGTGGAGACCTGTTAAGATCTACTTCATTTGAAGCTTTAGCAACACTGTTATGTGTGCACTCTATTAAGAGATTTGTAAAGAACTGTTAAGTCCACCTTCTACAAAATGATTTTAGATGTGATGCACTTGTTAGAATGCAACTACATAAGTATTTGATCTGATGATGTATGCAATCTTCAACTTCTGATAATAGATCCAATTAAGCTTTATATATTTAAGTAATCATCCTTCCATGATTGAATAATACCTTTATCAGCTCATCGGTAGCCTCTATGTGTTCTTGACAACTGATGTGTTTTGTTTCTAACCTTTGCATTAATTCTGCCTTCTTCTCCTTAGATGCTCTATGTGGCTGTCAAAAATAATGAATTCCCAACTCACAATTGAGTTTGAACATCTATTTATACTAAATTAGGCTCAATTCTTGATTCATGCATCGCAAGTTAACTCTAGATCCAAGGTTTACAACTTGACCTTGATCTTTAGTTAGATATGTTTTAGATCCGTTAGGATGAATTAAAACATTTACATAAAGCTTGCTTGACCCTCAGGTTATGATTTAAAACAAATAAAAACTCTATAAATAGAATTACATTGCTTTATCCATCATGTAAAAATCAGATCCATAATTTACGAGTTCTCTAACTGACTGTCGGTTCCGACGGTCGATTTTGTTGGTCGTTGGTGTTCCTTTCTTGAACTTGTCATCAGGTATGCCTTTTCTGTTCCTATTGGGTTTTGTCTAAAAATCATGTCACCAATGATGCTTGTAGTCACTGGTGATGCTTGTTGATTCTATACTTAGCATTTTCATGACCTCTGTGTTATGTCGAGTATGCTCGTTGTTTGTCGGTAATGCTTGAAGTCTGCCGGTGATCTCTATAGTCTGTCGGTGATCTCTGTCAATGTTTTTCACTAAGTGTACTAATGAAAAAATAATTTCATCACATTATGCACTCAATGTGAAATAATCATATTTACCATACCATAAACTATAATCACTTGTTCCCTTCAAGTATCTAAATATCCTTTTAATAGAAGCAACATGTGGTTCCTTTGGTTCTGATTGAAATCTAGCAACAATGCAAACACCATTCATAATCTATGCTCTAGTTTGCATCAAATTTTGACCACCAATCATTGATCTATATCTAGTCTAATTTGTATTAGGTATATCATCAATCTTTGTCAATTTACAACTAGTAATCCTAGTAGTACCAACATGTTATGAATCTTACATACCAAATTTCTTCAACAATTCTTTCACATACTTAGACTGAGAAATGAAAGTACCTTTATTGGTTTGTGTAATTTGCAATCCAAGCAATAATTTCATCTCACCTATCATAGACATCTCAAATTCATTTTTCATCTCATCATAAAATTCCTTACCTAGATTTTCATTTCCACCAAAAATTATATCATCCACAAAGACTTCAACAATCAAAATATTATCATCAACAATTTTGAAGTATAAATTACTATCAGCAGTACCTTTATTGAAACCAATATTCAATAAGTACTTGTCTAATCTGACATAGCAGGCTCTAGGAGCTTTCTTTAGGCCATATAAATATATCTTCAATCAGCAAACCATGTTGTCTTTATCCGTCAAGGAAAATACATATGGTTTCTCAATTTAGACTTCTTCTTCCAACCCTCCAACTTCTTCATTTTGTTCTACCAATCCATTCTTATTCTAATTCTATTTTTGTCCTTTCCTAATCTAACTTCCTTCTTCATCTAATTCATACCTGTAAGATCTAACTATTTTCTAAAATCTTTCATCCACTTTCACATTAGCACTCTCAAAAATCTTTCTCAATATATGATTTTAACATTTGTATGCTTTTCTCTTTGTAGAATAACTAAAAAATATTCCTTCATCACTTCTAGGATCAAACTTTCCTAAATCTTCATCTCTCTTAATGTAATATTTGCTTCCAAATATTCTTAAATACTTCACAGTAGAAATATGACCATACCAAAGTTCATAAGGATTCTTATCAGTACCATGCTTGATTTGAACTCAGTTCAGTGTGTAAACAACACTCTTAACAAATTCTCTCCAATGGATCTACAGAAAGTTTCCTTCAATCATCATAGTCCTTACAGTGTCAAGATTTGATATGTTCCTTCTCTTTGTAATTCCATTCTACTATGGGGTCCATGGAGCAGACATATGTCTCTTTATTCCAAGATCTTCATAGTAGGCATCAAACTCTCTAGATGTAAAGTGTCCACCTCTGTCAAATCTCAAACATTTTAGCTTCATACCTATTTTAGTTTCAACCACATCTCTAAAGATATTGAATTTTACAAATGCCTCAGACTTTTCTTTCAAAAATGTAACCCACATCATCCTTGAATAATCATCAACAAATAGAATAAAGTATATGTCTCCATAGTAACATCTAGTCTTAGTAGGTCCACATAAATCAGTAATGTACCAAGTCTAACAATCTACTCAAAGAACAGGTCTTACTTTTGTAGGTAGATTTAGTTAGCTGTCCCAATTAACATTCCTTGCACATTGTATTAGTAGGCTTCAAAAATTTGTCAAAATCTCTTACCGCATTTGTAGTGCTAATATTCACAGTGTTATCAAAGTTTACATGACAAAATCTCTTATGCCACAACCAAGTATTATTAACCTTTGCAATCAAACATATATTCTCTGAATAGTTCAAATCAAATACATTACCTATAGTCTTTATACCTAATGCAATATCAATTCCAGTGCTTCTAATGATTTTACACATTCCATTCTTGAATTCCAAGTGATATTCATTGTCAACTAATTGTCCAACACTCAAAATATTATGCATTAAACCTTCAACATACAAAAAATCATCAATATTACTCTTACCATCAAGTGTAATTGAACCTCCTCCCTTGATCAAACATAGAACATTGTTACCAAATCTAAAAACACCACCATCATAGTATTCAATCTTCACAAATTTCCTTTTGTCTCTGGTCATGTGATGTGAACATCCACTGTCAATAACCTAGTCATCTTTCTTATCTAGATGTAAAACCAAGGATTTCTTTGCATTATGATTCTCATATTTAATATAAATGAATACAATCTCATCTTCACTCTTCTCATATTCATCATGAGTATTTCCTTCATAAGTAGCATAGTAGCATTTCTTCTAAAATTTATGTCTGAACTTCTTATGCCTGTACTTAGGCTCTTTGTTAGGACATTTAGAAGAAATATGACCAATCTTATTACATGCAAAACACTTCAGAGGAAACTTTCCTTCATACTTACAAGATCCCTTAGGTAGCTTCTTTGCAAATAGGGCTTCAAGCTCTTCAAGCTCTCTTTCCTCTATCTCAATTTGTTCCCATTCCTTAGCATATTTACCGAGTTTAGATGAATTTTCACTAGGGTCATATCTTTTCTTATCCTTACAAATAGTAACTTTAAATGTAGATTCAACTTTAGGAAATTTATCTCCAAATTCACTCATTTCAAAAAAAGATAACTTACCAATGTTGGTCCCACTGAGAGGGGAGGGGGGTGAATCAGGTGAATCAAAACTTAAACTCTTAAAACTGAACTCACTGACTCACTTGGTAATACTAAATACAATAAATAACCAATTCACCAAATAAATCAATAACATAATCAAAAATACATCTCATGTATGTAAACCAATCATTCAAACTTAGCAACATTAGATTAACCATGTAAACATAAGATATAACTCGGTTGACACAGGATTTAACAAGGAAAAGCAATATGGGAAAAACCTTTGTGGGAATTGTAACCCATAATAAAAAATGTAACCTTCTAAAATACACTCGGTTAAGAACTTATCCTGTTAAAGATTACAAACACATTTGCTGAATGTGACCATGTTAGGGGATTTACCTCAGATCTATTAAGATCTTCACTATGTTAGGAGTGGCCTTGTTAGAGGTCTTTAAACACTCTTTTAGAATGTCACCTAAGTCTAGGTTTTAAAAATATTATCGTTAAATCCACTCGGTTAAGAGATTTCTCTGTTGCAAATATTAATAAGAAACAGTAAACTTTGATCTATAAAAATAGAAACTACCTTTTCTTTTATCAGATCCTTTATGCTCAATTGAATACTGGCATCACATACTCCATTAATCTCTTTCTCATACTATAGATTTTTCAATATGTCTTTCTCTATTCTACTTGGTAAATGTTGTTCTTCAGCTTCTTCTTCTTCTTTGTTCAATTTACCAGTATCATTACAGTCTATGTAATTCTCATTCCTTATAGACACACTTTTGTCTCTTAACCTCCTTAATTTGGTTTTCCTTCATTTGCGCTCAGCCGTTTGATCATCTTCTTCATATTTTTCAACTGGGTAAACCATCTCACTTTTACCTCAGAACTTGTAACTTTTCTTGGAACTTACATAATTCTGTTTATCTGCTTGATATTCACCTTAGATCTTCTCATTGAATTTTCCCATTTGTAGATCTTGTAAAAAACCTCATTTAATTCATTTCCTCATCTAGCTCATCATTAGTTCATATTAAATTTGATTTCATCATCATTTAATATCATTAACTGTACTCAAAAAACTTTCTCTGCAACTCGGTAGCTGACTTCATTCACTACTCAATGCTTGGTAACTATAACTGACTCACATAACATTCTATCGACTGACTCAGTCTAGCTTGGTAAAGTAACTCTTTCAGTCATAACTTAACTCATTACAGTTCCTGACTTGATCAATCAAATATACAGATTTGATAACATCAAAGATATAGTATAAAAAAACTATGTCATCATTACTTCATCATTGTCTGATCTGTATTTGTCACTCATTTAACTTCTCCTCTTAAGATATGGTAACATAATAAAAATAAATTAATCAGATGCTTAACATCAATGACAAAACAATAACTGATCTAACCATTTCTACAATCATGATACTCAGTATCACTCAGTCTTCATCATCTCCATCAGATATTCATCAGTTAATCAACAACCTCCCTCTTTGGCATTGATGGAAACCACTATAAAAGTGTTATAGCAATTGATTATGGCAGCTCTCAAATACATAATTGTATTCCCTTTGAGTTGATATTTATGTTTCCACTTTAATCTCTAATCTGAATCTCCCTCTTAGATAAATATTCTATTTGTGTAACATACATTCTGAATCTCCTTCATGAGTAAGTATTAACAATTCATTCTTCTCCCTCTTCATTTAGGAAAATGTCATCAATTGTTTCTTCTCCCTCTTTGCCAACAATGCCAAAAAGTTATAATCCTAAAAACTTGTTCCAGTAGTGGATTATACCTGACATGTACTCATAAAACATTACTTACCAAAATATTTTCACAGCTTCAGGAATCACCTAAAGTGTGTCATACTACCATAAATTTAGAAATAGATATTATGATGAAATATAGAATTGATGCAGCATGCCTCATGCTCTTTAGTGAATATTGGATGGGGGAAGAACCCCTAAGTTACCACTGAGATACTCATAATAATCTTTAGGTGGTGGCTTTGTAAATATACCAGCCAATTGTTCGTTTGAATTCACATGTTCCAATTTCACATTCTTCTGTTGAACTTGCTCTCTCAAGTAGTGATACTTGATAGAAATGTGCTTGGTCTTTGAATTCATAATTGGGTTCTTTGATATATTAATAGCACTTGTATTATCACAAAAAATAGTAACTGGATCTATGATCTATTCTTGCATACCTTCAAGTAATTTCTTAATCCATACCATGTTTGCACAATTCATAGTAGCAGCAACATATTCAGCCTCGGCAGTAGACTGTGAAATACAACTCTTTTTCTTGCTTATCCATGTAACCAATCTTTCACCTAGAAAGATTGTGCCTCCACAAGTAATTTTTCTTTCATCAACATTTCCAGCCCAATCTGCATTAGTGTATACTTGCAGATCAAAAGTACCTCCCTTTTTTTTTATAATAATCCAAACTCTTCTATGCCTTTCAGGTATCTCAAAATTATTTTTACTGCAGACATGTGTGTTTCCTTCGAATTAGAAGAAAATCTTGCAACAATTCCAATACTGTGTGCTATAGCAATTCTATTGTGAACAACATACAGAAATATACCGATCATGGATCGGTAAAGAGTTTTATCCACCTCTTTTGTTTCATCCTCTTTAGATAATTTACATCTAGTAACCATTGGTGTTCCAACAGGTTTGAAATATTCCATACCAAAAGTTTTAAGAATCTCCTTGATATACTTGGCTTGTGTAATATAGATTCCTCCAGTAACGTGTTGTATCTTTAGACCAAGAAAGAACTTAATCTCTCCAATAATTGACATCTCAAAATCTTTCTCATTTCATCAGAAAATCCTTTACATAAAGTGTCATTGCCTCCAAAAATAATATCATCAACAAAAATTTCAGCAATCAAAACTTTATTATCACTTTCACATTTCAAGTAAACATTACTCTTATCACTTGTTCTCTAAAATACTATTTTGATTAGATAAGAGTGTAATCTCTTATACCATGCTTGGGATGATTGTTTCAAACCATATAAAGATTTATGTAACTTACATTCCTTTTTTTTTTTTTTTTTCAATAAATCCTTCATGTTTCTCAATGTATACTTCTTCTTCAAGTATCCCATTAAGAAATGCAGACTTAACATCTATCTAATATACCATGAATCCTTTGTAAGAAGCATATGATAGAAGTATTCTAACTCCTTCCAGTCTAGAAATAGGTAAAAAAGTCTCTCTATAGTCAATTCCTTCTTCTTGTGCCTAACCTTTGAAAACCAATCTAGCTTTATTTATGATAACTTCTTGATGCAGAGGGTTTAGGACTCTAGTATTTTCTTTACTCAAAATTATTCTTTCTCTCTCCTAACCATCCAATGGTTGCTTCCTTTTGGATTATTCTCCAATTAGGATCTCCAAGACCCTCACTATCGACTTCTCCTCCAAGGTATAGTTGATCTATGGAAGACCCCAAAGTTTCTAGGCTTAACTAGTCCCACTAGCTCTTCAATCACCTAGGCTTCTTCACTAGATTCCCTCCTAGAATTACAAACCCCTACTTAGGATCTTCTCATACATTCACTTATGCCCTTTTCAATTTTCTTGACCCATCAAAAGTCACTCTAAACCCTTTTCCACACTTCTAGATACATTACCAATCTAATTGGTCTCAAATTCACTAGGAGGCCTAATTGCCTATTTCCTAGTAGGTCTAAATTCATTGTTTTTGGGCTATTTCTCCCAAATTATCCAAAAAAATCCACAAATGAACTTGAAAATATTCAAGGTTTCTATCAACACTATCATAATCCAAAATCCTAACCTCTGAATGCACACACAACCCTAGTTTCTATTAGGCCCTAGTTTTCAGCCTATTAATTAGGCCTCTAGACCAACCAACACAGACAAATACCAAACATGCCTTCAAACTTTGATCCACCATCCACCAACTATTGAATCTTAAAGGAGACTATTTATGGCTTCTTCAAATTCCTCTAAGTCTTTTCCCCAAGATCATGAGTGCTCGTGTCAAATCCTTCGTATCCATGTCCTGGCTCACCTGTTCCCAATAGTCATCCATAGGTTTTCAAACTTGGTCTTGAAACCTCATTGAAAACACAAAAATTAAAGAAAAAAACCTATGTATAGACTCTAACCCTACTTCCCCCATGGTTTCAATAAATTCCACCAGTGGGTTCTTAGGGTAGAGCCATTTCTAAATCTGCAACACTGGAAGGTCACTTGGGGTCCAGTGACTTACAAAATCCTACAAATTTACACTAAATGAACTTGAAATCAAACTACCTATCGAATATGAAAGATTATTGAAATTAATAGACTCCCATGGGGTTTGATCTTCTCTTCCAATCCATACACATCCATATAGGAGCAAGAAAATAATGCAGATTACAAAAATGCAGTCTCAGACATCCGTATAGAAGTACAAAACTTAAGTTTTGCAATCCAAAATTTCATTAACCATCCCAAATCATCAAATCTATACTCATATACTGAGCATGTGAGGTTACAACTTCTCTAAATTCATTTTTTCCATTTCTTGCAAAAGTTGCTCGAGCAACTTTTCAAAGTTGCTATCAACTTTTTGTATTTTGAGCAATTTGTCTCATTTTGTCAACTCAATGGATGAGTTTGACTTCCATGGCCCTAGTTAGGATACCTAGGGTCCTAAAACACTCTCTAAACCTAAATTACATCAAAATAGCAACTTTTATGATTTTAGGCCAAAATGACCCTAAATCACCTAATGAGCACTATTGGCTCTTACAATCATGAAGTTGAGCAACATTGTATCTTACCTATTGGAGCTTGTTCCAATCCACACAAAATACACCTAAACCAACCCTAACACACTTCAAAACATGAAAATTGGAGGTGCTCTGCACCATACTCCCTTGGGACAAATAACTCAAGTCCCTTGAGTTAGGAGGTCTTCAATGGTGATCCCATGTTTCAGAATGTCTAGCTCTGTCATCCAAGTGGCCTCAACTTTAGGTAGTCCCTGCCACTTGATGAGGTGCTCCTTGTAGTTACCCTTCCTTGTATTTTTGATCACTTTAGAATCCAAGACACTTTCCAATTTTAGTGGTATTGGGGTAGGTAAGTCTTTCACCCAATCATCATCCCCTAAATCTGCAAGAGTGGGCCGACCTGTGTCTATAGATGGTCCCTTGTAGGGATACAAGTCACAAACATTGAAAATGGGTGAAATCCTTAAATTAGGAGGCAACTCCACCTCATAGGTATTCTTTCCATACTTATCTAAAATCTTCAGTGGACCTATCTTCTTCATGAGTAACTTAGTTGGTTGACCCTTGGGTAGCCTTTCCTTCCTCAAATACGAAAGTACTAGGTCCCCCACCTTGAACTGCAAATCCCTTCTTGTTTGATCAACCTTGGACTTATACTTCTCCAAATGCTTTTGTAAAGTCTTGTTGACTTGATCATGAAACTCCTTCATCTATTTTGCAAATGACTCCCCTTGTGCACTCCTTTTGTCCTTCAAACTGAGATCCATCAACTCTAAGATCCCTCTAGGATTGACCCCATATACTATTTCAAAGGGGATTTTACCTGTACTCCTATTAATGGAGTCATTATTGGCAAACTTTGCCTGCCCTATGATGTGATCCCATGACTATCCATGTTTCTTAGTCAAGCATCCAAGCAAGTTCCCAAGTGACCTATTGACTACCTCCATTTTCCCATATGACTCTAGATGGTAGGCTGCATGAAGAGAAAGACAAATTTGTACCAAGCATATTCCATAGGGTCCTCCAAAAGTGACCCACAAACTTACTATCTCTGTCACTTACTATATTCAGTGGCAATCCATGGATCCTTACAACGTCTCTTAAGAATAGCCCTACAATTTGGGAAGCATCATTGGTTTTCTTACAAGGGATGAAGTGAGCCATTTTACTAAAATGGTCCACCACCACAAATACACTATCATTACCCCTTGTTGTCTTTGGTAACCCCAAGACAAAGTCCATGGTCAGACACTCCCAAGGCCTTTGGGGTATGGAAAGAGGTCGGTACAACCCACTGTTATTGCTTTGTCCTTTATCCCTCTTACAAATTTGACATTGTTCTAAAAATATCCTAACATCTGACTATAACTTAGGCTAATAGTAATGCCTATTCACCTACTCCACTATTTTATCCACCCCAAAGTGGCCTCCCAAACTTCCTTGGTGTTTCTCCTTCACAATGTTCTCCCTCATTGAGCACTAAGGTATAGACATAAGATGTCCTTTAAAAAATAGGCCTTCCTGCAACATAAAATCATTGAAATCCACTTTGATTCCCTATTGGAACTTCACACATGCCTCATAGGCATCTCTAAAATCATTGTGAGTACTCTCCTGCTAAGAGCATTTGCAACCTTTTTGCTTACCCCTATCTTATTCTTTACGACAAATGTATAAGCTTGCAATGATTCTACCCACTTCAAGTGCCTTTGATTAAGTTTTTCTTACCCATTCAAGAAACTTAGAGCATGGTTATCAATGTAGACCAAACATTCCCTAGGTAAGAGATAGTGTCTCCATTTTTTAAGGTCTTGTATGATAGAATACAACTCCAAATCATATGTGGAGTACTTTTGTTTAGCCTCATTCAACTTCTCTGAGAAGAATTCCATAAGGTGTCCCTCTTGGCTTAACACTGCTCCAATGGCTAGCTTGCTTGCATCACATTCTAAAACAAATAGTTGATTGAAATTAGGAAATCTAAGTGTAGGTAACTCTTCTATCCTCTTTTTCAACATCTACAACCCTTGGTCTACTACTATAGTCCACTTAAACTGACATTTGATTCCACCTTTGATGGTGTTGAGAATAGGGGCACATACATGACTGAAATTTCTTACAAATTTTCTATAATAGGAGGCCAATCCATGAAAAATCCTAACATCTCTTATGGACCTAGGTGTAGGCCATTCCAATATAGACTTAACCTTATCAAGGTTCATCTTCATACATCCATTAGCAACCACAAAACGAAGGTAAACTAATTTAGTTTTCAAAAACTCACCCTTTTCTTCATTAATCATCAACTTCTCTTGATGCAGCCTCCTTAAGAACATCTCCAAATGTTTCATGTGCTCCTCCTTGGACCTGCTAAATATCAAAATGTCATCAAGATATTCTATTACAAACTTACCAATAAATCTACTATCACTTCATTCATGAGCCTCATGAATGTGCTAGGTACATTAGTTAGGCCAAAGGGCATAACTAGCCACTCATACAACCCTTCATTGGTCTTGAAGGTTGTTTTCTACTCATCACCTGGCCTTGTTAGGGATTTTTCTTGTATGAATCACAGTGCTTGAAATAACTACTTGAACACCATACCCTTTAATACTGATTCAAGGATAAGGAAAGCCTAATTGCTAAGGACTGGATAATGTCCTTCTTTGTTTTTGAGCTCCACAAATGCTCAGGCAGGTGTTACCTCTTAAAATTGCTGTTAACACCATATTTGTTGATGTGGACACTGATTTGTCATGTATCTCTATTGAACTAGCTTATAAAACATCTTGTAAATGACTAAGCATAATCAAATACATGATTTAACCATACAAATCATAATCTTAAATATGACAAAAAACCAGTGATACAAGGATTTAATCCTTCTTCCTTTTCTTGTAGGAGGGACAACTTAAAAGATTCGCTCTTCAAGGAATCAATAATATGCACAGTGTCCTGCTGACAAAGGTCCTTAATAAGTTCAGCTTGTATGTTCTTAGTAACAGAGTATTTAATTGATTTGGTTTTGATAACTTAGAACATCTTAGACACAGATAGATAATCAAATAACTTTCTGAACCAGTGCCTATCCTTTGGGCTGCAGAGTCAATAATAAGCAAAGACATCACAGAAACAACATACACTGAACTGAATTACAATTCAAACAATTAGGATAGGTTTCCTTACAAACTATCTTGTCACCTCCAGACCACTGTATCAAATCCTTAAACAGAATAGTATGCTCCTTGAAATCATTCACAACATTTAATCCTTTCCTTGAAAGAAACTTGTAAACAATTAGATGGTTACCTTATAACCAGTGTGTTACAGAATACCTGATAGACTTTAACATAGAAAAGCATACATACAAAGCAAAGAGACAACAGTAGAAAGGAGTAAAATTGCACCGTCTATTATTTATGTAATCCAGCTCGTTGTACATGAAAGATTACACAGCTTAGAAAGATAGATAGAAATCCAGAAGATCTGAATTCAATGATATATTATCTCTTCTTCACAAAATGTTCCAAAAAATCAAAGACCCTTAACTATTACAAGTCTTCTAATATGTATAGATTCTAGACCATCTTGGAATCCCTAAGGATGCAGCAAGCTTCAGATGGTCTCAAAACCCTAACCCTAAGATACAAGAGAGACAAAAGAGAGAGAGAAAAGAAGAGGTGAGGTGACTGAGTCAAAAAGGTAATATCATATATCTTTTGTTCTTCTCCCAACCTTGTGACTGCAATCTGATTTGTAAGTGGTAGCTGGTGTAGTTATGCGAAGTCCTGGTAGTTGTTCTCACCTGCTCACCTACATTTCCTTTTGAAATAACTGTCCATCATATCCATGAACAGTGCAGCGCCAAGTGGTACCTCACTCATCATCTAGAATTTCTTCCTTGATTACAGGTTTCTTTTTCTTCAGCGTTGTCATGACTTCCCATGCCTTGACCTCATCATCTATTGGCCAATTAAAGTCTTGGGTACTCTGTACCTGTACCTTTTGTCTATCCCATCTTACATCGGTGATATTTTTGACATCAAGTAGGAACTTGTTGATGTTTGTCTCAGCTTTGAATGCTTCATCTAAAAGTAGATTAAATCCATCAATATCAACCTCCATTCCCAAAAGAAAAGCCTCTTCACTAGGCATTTTGGTGTCAAATTCACCTCTCCAGGCATCTATAGTTTTCACCTGGTCATCTTCTCCTTTCAAGGCAGGAATAAACCTATTAAAATCAATAGAAAAGAGACTCAACTTAGCCTCTATCTGGTTCAATTTCCCTTTGAAGAATGAGAGAGAAACATTTACCCTTTTGATCTCATCCTCTACCTCTATTACAATTGGAGGAAAGTCTGCCCTTATAGCTTGTAGAGATGACAATTTCTCAAATAGATTTGCTCTGGCAGACCACTTGGTGAAATAGGGGTTTAAAATTAGAAGGTACCTTAGTACTTCAGCATGCAAGATAGGAATTTTTTTATAAGTATTAATTACAACATTAGCTTTTTCCTTGAGGATCTCAATCCTATGTTGTAATATGCCTCTCAATGCTTTCAATGCTATAGCATTCCCCTTTTCTTCATCTACTTTCTGTTCTACAGCCTCTTCTGATCTAGGCTTGTCCTCAATTTGCATGGGTGGTGGTTGAGCAGGCGCATATACTACCTCTGGTTTAGCCTCCAATTCCTCAGTTAATGTCTTTATCATTTGATCTCTTTGGTATAGCTTTATATGGCACATATCTCTATCTTTAGATAGTGCACTTGTCTCTTCTAACAAAGCTATATACCTTTCAGACAACTGCTTTGTCTTATCCTCATTCAACTGAGCCCAGTGTGTCATTATTTGGGAAATCTTTAAGTCCCCTGTGTTCTGTACTGACCACACCATGTGGTTCCCCACCATATTCTCTTGGATGTTCACTAATTGGGGCTTCTGCTCTTTAGGGCTCAAATTCCACATGGCAAAGGCCTTTGACTTTGGGTCATACCCAAATCCTTTAATCATATCCCCTGTTTTGACTTCACTGACCATTTTAAGGTCAGGCTACTTTCTGATTTGATCTATTATGAATGCGGATGCCAAATCCCAGCCTTCAGCTAATAGAATACCACTTCCCAATACCATTTTCCTGGCATCCTCAGGAGAAATGTCCTCAACTTCAGGATCGTAAGTTTGCAAGGCTACAAGAGCCTCATTAGTAATTGTCTCTTTCCCATCCACAAGTAACTGGGACTTCAACTACTCTGCCTTATGCCATCTAAGGAAATCTTTAAATTCCTCAGTCTTTACAAAGTTGTCATCATCAAGGAAGTTTTGCTGGTTAAGCAATCTCTCATCCACACATGACCTTAGTGGGATCTCAACATTATCCTCTGGATCAGGCATTTGTTTCTTACCTTGTCTGATTACTTTCCTTAGGTTATGATCATATAACCTGGTACCCGGTATCAAGGCCTTAACCTTGTCCTTTTTCTTGCTCTGTCCTTCAACTGAGGGTTGGCCTAATTCCAATTTCTGCCTTTTTGCAGCAGGCTCTTCTAAATCATCAGGCTGCGTTGCAACTGTCAAATCTATAATATGTGGTCCTGTTTCTTGCAACTATGGACTCTCAGCCATTCCTTGCTCTTGGGTCTGTTGTTGTGGAGGAGACAGGTAAGGACGTGCATAGTCACTATCATCCCCACTCTCATACTCTGACTGTGAATGCTCAGGACATTGAGCACCTTTCTTAGCTAGGACTGTATCCAATTGATCTAACAACACATAGTAGTTGTCAATCATAGCTTTGATTCTATCAAAATACATAAGATCAGGGTAAAAACCCCCAAAGGATAGACCATTCCTCTTTATCTGAGTCTGTAGCTTGAGCAGCTCCTGAATTCTCAATCTTTTCATATGGATATCATCTTCATCCAAGTTGTTTCTTGTAGCATCCTCCTCTATACATTCACAATGTACATTAGTATTTGGGATAGTAGGAGTGTACAATTTTCTGACC
>MU225686.1:153144-190989 GCA_018584345.1 Thuja plicata | reverse complement strand
TTGAAAGAAACTTGTAAACAATTAGATGGTTACCTTATAACCAGTGTGTTACAGAATACCTGATAGACTTTAACACAGAAAAGCATACATACAAAGCAAAGAGACAATAGTAGAAAGGAGTAAAATTACACCGTATATTATTTATGTAATCCAGATTGTTGTACATGAAAGATTACACATCTTAGAAAGATAGATAGAAATCCAGAAGATCTGAATTCAATGATATATTATCTCTTCTTCACAAAATGTTCCAAAAAATCAAAGACCCTTAACTATTACAAGTCTTCTAATATATATAGATTCTAGACCATCTTGGAATCCCTAAGGATGTAACAAGCTTTAGATGGTCTCAAAACCCTAACCCTAAGATACAAGAGAGACAAAAGAGAGAGAGAAAAGAAGCAGTGAGGTGACTGAGTCAAAAAGGTAATATCATATATCTTTTGTTCTTCTCCCGACCTTGCGAATGCAATCTGATTTGTAAGTGGTAGCTAGTGTAGTTATGCGAAGTCCTGGTAGTTGTTTTCGCCTACTCACCTACATTTTATTTTGAAATAACTGTCCATCATATCCATGAATAGTGCAACGCCAAGTGGTACCTCACTCATCATCTAGAATTTCTTCCTCGATCACAGGTTTCTTTTTCTTCGGCATTGTCATGACTTCCCATGCCTTGACCTCATCATCTGTTGGCCAATTAAAGTCTTGGGTACTCTGTACCTATACCTTTTGTCTATCCCATCTTACATCGGTGATATTTTTGACATCAAGTAGGAACTTGTTGATGTTTGTCTCAGCTTTGAATGCTTCATCTAAAAGAAGATTAAATCCATCAATATCAACCTCCGTTCCCAAAAGAAAAGCCTCTTCACTAGGCATTTTGGTGTCAAATTCACCTCTCTAGGCATCTATAGTTTTCACCTGGTCATCTTCTCCTTTCAAGGTAGGAATAAACCAATTAAAATCAGCAGAAAAGAGACTCAACTTAGCCTCTATCTAGTTCAATTTCCCTTTGAAGAATGAGAGAGCAACATTTACCCTTTTGATCTCATCCTCTACCTCTATTACAATTGGAGGAAAGTCTACCCTTATAGCTTGTAGAGATGACAATTTCTCAAATAGATTTGCTCTGGCAGAGCACTTGGTGAAATAGGGGTTTAAAATTAGAAGGTACCTTAGTACTTCAGCATGCAAGATAGGAAATTTGTTATAAGTATTAATTACAACATCAGCTTTTTCCTTGAGGATCTCAATCCTATGTTGTAATATGCCTCTCAATGCTTTCAATGCTATAGCATTCCCCTTTTCTTCATCTATTTTCTGTTCTACATCCTCTTCTGATCTAGGCTTGTCCTCAATTTGCATGGGTGGTGGTTGAGCAGGCACATATACTACCTCTGGTTTAGCCTCCAATTCCTCAATTAATGTCTTTATCATTTGATCTCTTTGGTATAGCTTTATATGGCACATATCTCTATCTTTAGATAGTTCACTTGTCTCTTCTAACAAAGCTGTATACCTTTCAGACAACTGCTTTGTCTTATCCTCATTCAACTGAGCCCAGTGTGTCATTATTTGGGAAATCTCTAAGTCCCCTATGTTCTATACTGACCACACCATCTAGTTCCCCACCATATTCTCTTGGATGTTCACTAATTGGGGCTTCTTCTCTTTAGGGCTCAAATTCCACATGGAAAAGGCTTGTGACTTTGGTTCATACCCAAATCCTTTAATCATATCCCCTATTTGGACTTCACTGACCATTTTAAGGTCAGGCTGCTTTCTGATTTGATCTATTATGAATGCGGATGCCAAATCCCAGCCTTCAGCTAATAGAATACCACTTCCCAATTTCATTTTCCTGGCATCCTTAGGAGAAATGTCCTCAACTTCAGAATCATAATTTTGCAGGGCTACAAGAGCCTCATTAGTAATTGTCTCTTTCCCATCCAAAAGTAACTGGGACTTCAACTACTCTGCCTTATACCATCTAAGGAAATCTTTAAATTCCTCAGTCTTTACAAAGTTGTCATCATCAAGGAAGTTTTGCTGGTTAAGCAATCTCTCATCCACACATGACCTTAGTGGGATCTCAACATTATCCTCTGGATCAGGCATTTGTTTCTTACCTTGTCTGATTGCTTTCCTCAGGTTATGATCATATAACCTGGTACCCGGTATCAAGGCCTTAACCTTGTCCTTTTTGTTGCTCTGTCCTTCAACTGAGGGTTGGCCTAATTCCAATTTCTGCCTTTTTGCAGCAGGCTCTTCTAAATCATCAGGCTCTCCTGAATTCTCAATCTTTTCATATGGATATCATCTTCATCCAAGTTGTTTCTTGTAGCATCCTCCTCTATACATTCACAATGTACATTAGTATTTGGGATAGTAGGAGTGTACAATTTTCTGACCCCTGCCATGAAACCTTCTGGGTCAATATACCTGTAAGGGGCTACCCCCATCCTGAACTTTTCTAGCCATTGACTCACTTCATCTATGGCATTTTTACCTATTGTAAAATTTGCAATCTTAAATTGCCTAGGGGTTATGGTCCCCTTCTTATGTGGTGCAAAATGTTCATTGTCAGTTAACATGAGCTGCCAAACGAATTCCATGGCAGAAACTCTCATTGGCACATGATAGGGCAAAATATGGGGTGGGTGGATACACCCAAATACTCTAAATATGGTGAAATTTTCCTCCAGATAGAAGTCACCCTAGTTATGGTTTCCAGGACAATTCTCCCCATATTCACAAGGCCTAAGCAGTTGTATGACCTTCAAAGGAATTCTGGTCCTCCTTATTCCCAGACTCTTTATTATTGGATACACAATCCAATTTTGGAATGCACAGAAGTCACAATCTCTAAAAGTAAAGTTCCAAACCCTAACCGAGAACTGGATAGGATTAGGTTGTGCCTGAAAGAATCTCTGAGGGGATAAATTGTAGGGATCCATGATGGCAAAATTGTAATACAAGAGAAGGTGCATTAAGACTGAATAATGCAATAATTTGGGCTCCTTCTCCTTAGGGTTTTTCAATTTCTTCTATGTAGCCACAAAACCCTCATGCATCTCATCGATTATATGCTGAATATAATCATAACTAGTGCTTGAGTGTATTTCCTGCAAGTCTAGAACCATCATCAGGATGCCATGACCTATTCTTTCAGCATCTCCATCTATTCCTAGTACTCTGCAAAGAGCATAGGCATTGCACTTGATATAAAAATGCAGGTCCTTATAATAATAAGGATATAGTTCAGGCTTAGGAACCAAATGATCCATCAATTCTTTTGGCATATGCTTCAACAATAAGCCCTTTGCAACACCAGGCTTTGCAGTATATCTCTTTTCTTGCCTAGTCATGTTAATTTTCTTGGACATGGTGCTGTATAAGCCAAAGGCTTGCATGAAAGAGTTTCTATTCAGAATTAACAAGGCAGTACCATCATCTCTTTTGATGGTCTTTGTGAGGGCATCATAATGATTTTCCAGGTCTAGAAATAGATCAACATCCAGGAACACATCAGGAACTAATAACCTACCCAGACCACATGTCCAAGGGTTTGAAAAAGGGATAGGCTTATCAGAATTTTTATAAAAATATGTAAATAGAGAATAACCTGTTGTGCCCGAGGTTGTAGTATCTCTGATGCCTTTGAAATCATCCTTGAAGATACCAGCATCAATCTTTCTGTTCTGGGTTGAACCTGGCAGAAGCTGAAGAAATTCATCTGAGAAGCTCGGCTTTCCTTTTTGCTCATCTCCACTGCCTCCACTTGTAGAAGCAACACTCACAGCTCTGCTCATCTTTGCAAGCACCTTGAATTTGTTTCCTTGAACTGATATTGAAACAAATCTAACTTCCAATATTAGCTAGTTGTTCTAGACACAATCCTTTTTAACTTTAGAATCTTCTAATCACTTGGGAAATACTGCAACTGCTTAAAACATCATACTTCTCAGAAAACCTAGCAACTCGGCTCTGAAAACTGAAAATTTGGTAAACAAGAATGAATGCATAATCATCTATTTATAGCCATCTTGATTCAGAGTACATGGCTCATAATTTGGAAACGTCAGTTCTGCCATTAAGTTACCATGTCGTGAGCTTTCAAAAACCTAGCCGTAGTTGCACGAAGTTGACAGGAAATCAAGTTTTCAAATATAAATCTTTGGCACAATCATAAAACGTTTAAGACGGCTGACATGGTATCATCTAATTTGTTCTCTGTCATACATCTCAGCTACCTTTTATGCACAGTAATCAAAATTCAAGTATCTAATTGGCCGTCGAGAAATCTTCCTTGTCATGTCATCCACTTGCCGCCGCATTTTAGATCTCATGATCTGGCGACCTCGCGACTGCAGGAAGTCTCTTTGTCACGAACACTTTTCCTTAACCATGGTTCAATCTCTAGACCTGGCAACAATGCACGTTCTTTACCTTGGCTGACCCAAGTCCATCTGGAAATCAAGCGACAAAAGTGAAAATCTAAGTCGCATGGGGTTATCTTTAACTCATCTTTCTTCTCCAGACTTGGCGACTAGCCATTACCATTTAACATCCATAGTTATCACTTTGTCTCTGGATGCTTACTTTTCATTTCAAGATCACATGACAACCTTTAGTCGCACAGTTGGGA
The DNA here is from genome assembly GCA_018584345.1 of Thuja plicata. Taxonomy (NCBI): domain Eukaryota; kingdom Viridiplantae; phylum Streptophyta; class Pinopsida; order Cupressales; family Cupressaceae; genus Thuja; species Thuja plicata. Next base: position 186,341 of record MU225686.1, on the reverse strand, counting down.
GATAAGTTCAACTTGACCTTATCATTAAAAAGGTACCCTTTCTCTGTTTATGGCGACCTTGCGACATACCCTAATCACTAAGTTAGGAGGAATTTTTCCCTAGGACACTTTTATCTCTAGACATCGCGACCACCGTCAGATCCTTTCACTTCTTCATCCAACGGTCAGCTTGTAATCGCTTAATATTTCTTCATACCCTTTAGTTATCTAAAGACCTTGCGACTGAAGGAAAAGATACCTTAGTCTCTTTATCGCTTAATCCATTTCTCTCTTCTAGCGACCTCCCGACAACCGAGTTATATGATGACAAATGTCAACTGTTCTTTTGTTCACTTAATGCATACTAAAAAGCTGAGTCATTGCTCCTGTTTTGGTGACATCCCGACTGAGTAATGTCATAAACATGAAATAGTTAGTCGCGTAGTCTAGGCTGTTATCTCTTAACTGTCATCCCATCTCGAGACCACGTGACTGAAGAAAAACTTAACTTCTTGCCATGGCTTGATTTAGCGACTATGCGACATGAAGTAATTTTGAAGTTAGAGAATATTTCTTTGACTTTTTGACTTCTTTCGTGATCACCCAACTGAGGAGTGGGTCCCATTCTTTTCAAAGCTTATAACACAGGATCTTGCGACTACCCGACTGAAGTGAAATCGCCAAGTCTCGAAACACTTGAGGAATATTCTGTGTGATAAGGAGACTATGCGACACAAAGGGAAAGCGAAGTCAGGAGAGGATATGGAATATTCATCCTGGGCAACGTGATGAAGTGACTTAACTTAAAGAACATGTCTTAAGTGAATTGAAAAAGGTAACGATGAAACATAAGACATGACCAAGGTTTTCAAATGCTTCGTTTAACACTTGGTTGCTTTAGAGTTTTTTAGGGTTTTTAGCTATTTTGGCAAGGCTTTAACATGATACCTAAAATTTTACAGAGGGAAAGACAAGGAACAAGGAGAAGAAGAAAAATCATGAAATACAACCAACAGGCCTAACCCTGATTTGGTGATATCCTAACTTCAAATCCACCTTTGAAAAGTAACATGAACCTCCCAAATTGTCCATCAAATCTTCAATATGGGGAATTGGGAATCTATATATGATTGTAATCTTGTTTATAGCCATGGAGTCCGTACACATCCTCCATTTTCCATCCTTCTTAGGTGCAAGGATAGTAGGCACAACACAAGAGCTCAAACTCTTCCTTATCAATCCCTTTTCCAACAAATCTTGAATTTGTTTTGCTATCTGTACATTTTGACTTGGTGTCATCTTATATGCTACTTTGTTTGGAAAACTTTTCTCTAGGAATTAGGTCTATCTGATGACTCACATCCCTCATGGGTGGTATGGCCCTTGGCAAACCATTATCCATTATGTCATGGTATCTTTCCAACAATGCTTGTATCTCTAGTGGCATGTTGACTTTCTCTTTGGTCTCCTCCTTTGGCTTCACTATCACTACACAACAAACTCCTTTCTCCTTATTCATGGCTTTTAGATACCCCTTCCCACTCAATAACATCACACTAGTTCCCACATGTTTCTTCGCATTAGGTTCTTGCAAATGATCCATCTAAAACTTCTTCCCTAGCTTGGTGATCACATAACTATTTATTTCTCTATCATGTATTGCCTTGACATCATACTACCATGGGTGTCCTATTAGAAGATGACATGCATCCATAGGCAATATGTCACATAGGACCTTGTTCTTATACTCTCCTATCTTAAACTCAACCATAGTTTGTTCATCCACCACTATTTTCTGCCCCTTGTTCAACCATGAAACTTTATAGGGTGTGGTATGAGGTATCCTTTTTAATTTCAAATTTTCCACCATCTCTATGGATACTATATTCTCAGTGGATCTAGAGTCCAATATCACTTTGCATATCTTCCCATGAGACCTAAAAGTTGTCTTAGACAAATTATTCATTTGAGGTGGCTCTATAGTGCTAGGCACCTTCAACAAAGTTCTTCTTAGCATTAGGTTCTCTCCATCCATTACTGACCCTACCTTGGAAATGGGAGAAGTAACACTTTGTGTGTCATCCTCTTGCACCAACTGATTCCTTCTATCCCCTATTGAAGATGAGGTAGCCTTTTCAGGACACCTACCCATTGTGTGACCCACTTGGTTGCAGTTATAACATCTTCCCGTAAAGACTGAATTAGATATTCCTTGGGGTTGAAACCTACCTCTTGGTGGTCCTCTCCCTCTATATGCCCTTCTTTGGAATGATCCTCTAAACTGATTTTCCCCACAATTATCCATAGGCAGACTATCTTCTTATCTGTTAGGGCTTTGTCCTCTACCAAAGTTACTCCTGCCTCTAAAACCTCTATTATTGTTACCACCTCTTCCTCTTTGATGGAATTCATTCCCCCTACAATCCTTATCCTCTACTCTCAAGGCCAATTGAAAACACTTGTGCATACTATCAAGATCCATTATGCTAATTTCATCTTGTATCCCTTGTCTCAACCCATTGAGATACCCTGCCACCTTCTCCATTTCTTCTTATTGTCTCCTAGCCCTTAGGCTCAGTTTTTGGAACTCCTCAGTATAGGCACTCACTGTCATCTCCTTTTGTCTTAAGTTCTACAACTTTTGGTAGATTTGGATTTCATAATCAGTAGGCAAGAATTGTGCCCTCAATATAATCTTCATCCTCTCCCAATAAATTAACTTCTTCTTTCCACTGGGTACCCTATCATCCTACATCATGTTCCACTACCCCAATGCAGATCCTTTGAGTCTAGCTTTGGCATAGCTGACCCTCTTCTCTTTTGATACCTTCTTGTAATCAAATTGGTTGTCAATGGCCTCTAGCCAATCCAAAAACTCTTCTCCATTCAGGCTACCTGGGTAATATGGTATGTGTTCCATGCTATCCTTATTAAGAAACTTAAAGACGTCCAAGAATACCTTTTTCTCTTTATCCATCTCAGGTTCTTTACCCTTTTTAGATGACTCTTCTGTTTGACTTTCAACATCCTCATCACTCTCATCTCCCCACTTAGTGATCTTCTTTTTACTCTTTGTCTTGGAAACACTAGCCTTCTCCAAGAGGCCCTGTACCAATTCCACAATGGCATCCCTACTCATTGCCTTAGGAGGCATGCTATAAACCTCTTGACTCTCCTCCCCTTTATACATACACAAACTTCAAGAAATTCTGGCTCTGATACCACTCTGATGCAGAGGGTTTAGGACTCTAGTGTTTTATTTACTCAAAATGATTCTTTCTCTCTCCTAACCATCCAATGGTTTATTCCTTTTGTATTCTTCTCCAATTAGGATCTCCAAGACTGTCACTATCAACTTCTCCTCCAAGGTATAGTTGATCTATGAAAGACCCCAAAGTTTCTAGGCTTAACTAGTCCCACTAGCTCTTCAATCACCTAGGCTTCTTCACTAGATTCCCTCCTAGAAATACAAACCCCTTCTTAGGATCTTCCTATACATTTAATTAGGCCCTTGTCAATGTTCTTGACCCATCAAAAGTCATTCTGAACCCTTTCCCACACTTCTAGATACATTACCAATCTAATTGGTCTCAAATTCACTAGGAGGCCTAATTGCCTATTTCCTACTAGGTCTAAATTCACTATTTTTGGGATATTGCTCCCAAATTATCCAAAAAAATCCACAAATGACCTTGAAAATATTCAAGGTGTCGATCAACACTATCAGAATCCAAAATCTTGACCTATGAATGCACCCACAACCCTAGTTTCTGTCAGCCCCTAGTGTTTAGCCTATTAATTAGGCCTCTGGACCAGTCAACACAAACAATTACCAAATTTAACTTCAAAATTTGATCCACCATCCACCACCTATTGAATCTTCAAGGATACTATTTAGGGCTTCTACAATTGCCTCTATGTCTTTTCCCCAAGATCATGGGTGCTCATGTCAAATCCTTCTTATCCTTGTCCTAGCTCACGTGTTCCCAACAGTCAGCCATAGGGCTTCAAAATTTGTCTTGAAACCTCATTGAAAACACAAAAATGAAATAAAAAAACCAATGTATAGAATCTAACCCTACTTCTCCCATGGTTTCAGTCAATTCCACTGGTGGGTTCTTAGGTTAGAGCCATTTCTAACTCTGTAACAAAGGAAGGTCACTTGCAGACTAGTGACTTACAAAATCCTAAAACTTTACACTAAATGAGCTTCAAATCAAACTACCTATTTCATATTAAAGCTAATTTAAATAACTACACCCCCATGGGGTCTGATCTTCTCTTCCAATCTGTACACAGCCATACATGAGCAAGAAAACAATGCAGATTACAAAAATGCAGTCTCACACATCCGTACAGAAGTACAAAATTTAAGTCTTGCAATCCAAAATTTCATTAACCATCCCAAATCATCAAATCTATACTCATATACCAAGCATGGATAGTTACAACTTCTCTAACTTCATTTTGTCCATTTCTTGCAAAAGTTGCTCGAGCAACTTTTTTGCATTTTGAGCAATTTGACTCATTTTGTCAACTCGATGGATGAGTTTGACTTCCATGGCCCTAGTTAGGATACCTAGGGTCCTAAAACACTCTCTAAACCCAAATTACATCGAAATAGCAACTTTCATTATTTTAGGCCAAAATGACCCTAAATCACCTAATGAGCACTATTGGCTCTTACAATCATGAAGTTGAGAAACACTATATCTTACCTATTAGACCTTATTCCAATCCACACAAAAACACCTAAATCAACCCTAACACACTTCAACACATCAAAATGGGAAGTTCTCTGCACCACTTCTCCATGCCCTTTCAGTTTTTTTATGAAAGATCTATTTAGTACCAATAAAATTTTTGTCTTTCGGCCTGGGTACTAATTTCCATGCCTTATTCTTCTCAGTTTCATCATACTCTTCTTTCATTTATTTCATCCAATATTCATGAACTATTGTGTCCCTAAGTTTCTTAGGCTCAAATGTAGATATGAAACATGTATTGTCTCTGATCTTTCTTCTGGTCATTACTCTAGGGTCCTTATTTTAAATCATCTTTCTTAGGGAATGGTGCCTTCCTACATACTTTGCCAAAATAGGCTCAGTATCTCTCAGTTCTTCAATATCAAGATTGGGTTGTGGAACTGCTTGTTCATCTTCTTCCTCGGTAGGTTCTCTCGGTAAGGTATCAGGGGCATCATGTTCTACATATCCAAATTTCTCATAATCATTAGGTTCCTTCTTACTATCTTCATCATTCCTTTCTGCAAATTCATCAATTTTTTCATTTGCACTTTCAACCATTTTGTTAGTAACCTTGTTCAAACATTTGTAGGCTTTACTCCTTGTAGAATATCCTAAGAATATCCCTTCTTCTCCTTTTGAGTCAAAATTTCCATCCCTAGAATCTTTCAAAATATAGCATTTTCTCCCAAAAATTTTAAATTAACTAACATTAGGTTTGTGATCATATAAGATTTCATAAGGTGTCTTGTTGGTACACTCTTCATTTGTACTCAATTTAATGTATAAATAGTAGTACTCATAGCTTCCCTATAGAAGCTCTGTGACCCTCATTTTTCAATCATTAGTGTCCTAGCACAATCAACAATAGATCTATTTCTTCTCTCAACAATCCCATTCTGTTGTTGTGTCCTCGGTGCTGACAATTGTCTCTTAATTTCATTCTCATTACAAAACAATGTAAAATTGTCATAAGTAAACTCACCCCCTCTGTTGGATCTCTGACATTTTAACTATCTACTAGTTTCCTTCTCAATGCGGACCTTATACCACTTAAACATTTGAAATGCATCATATTTTAGTTTTAAAAACATTACAAACATCATTCTAGAATAATGATCCACAAATAAAATAAAATATTTATCTCCATAACTTTGAGTTCTCATGGGTCCACATAAATCAATATGTACTAAATCCGAAATTCCTTGTGTAACATAAGTCTTTCTTGCAAAACTATATTTAGTCATCTTACCCATCTAAAATTATCTAGTTTTTCAAGTCTCGATAGTCCTCTTACTCTACTCTTCTTACTCACTTTGATTAAGTTGTCAAAATTAACATGACAAGGCCTTTTGTGCTATAGCCAAACATCTTCAACTTTAGCAAGTAGGAAACTCTTCATAGAAGTATCAAGATAAAATAAATTACCTTTAGATTGTTTTCTAGTAGCAATTAGATTGTTCTTTTCATCAAATACTTTCACCTTTCCATATTAAAATTCTAGTCGGTGACATGTATTGTTTAGCTGTAAAACACTCAACAAATTATACATTAATACTTCAACCCAATAAACATCATCGCATCTTGTGTTATTCAGTAGAATTATAGATCCTTATCCTTTCATAGGATATGGAGCATCATCACCAAATCTAACATAACCTCCATCATTCTTTTCCAAGGAAATAAACTTAAGTGTGTCACCATTCATGTGATGTGAACAACCACTATACATAATCCATGTTTTATTCTTACTTACTTGTGATATTAGGGCTCTAGGTTCTTCTTCATCAGAATCATATTTTATAACAAACATAAACTACTTCTTTTTCCTTATTACTATCAAGAGAATAATCATCACTTAGTCCTTCATTATCAATATGAAAAGATTTCTTACCTTTGTTTTTGTAGTCTCTCTGTCTTGAATCTATTTTCTCTTTTGTCCTTATCTATGTTATCTTTCTTTCCTTCCTTATCTTTCTCCAGATAGTTAGATGCAAAGTGACTAACTTTACCACAATTAGAAAATTTCAAGGGTAACTTACCTTGGTATTTTCCTTTGCCTCTTTTTATCCTTCTAGCCAACAAAGATTCAAATTATCTTTCATTCTCATCACATTTAGTAAATAACTCTTCAAGTCCTTCAGTGAAACTATAAAATTTCTCACTAGAACTGCTCAAATATCCATCTCTAGCAGCAGATTCCCTAGCCTTTCCAATCTTTAAATTAGACTTTGAATTAAATGCAGATTCAATCTTAGAAGTAGCAGATATACTATTGTCAAATCCATTTATCTCAAATGTAGTTAACTTACCAATAGTAGCATCTAGTAAAACATTCATCTGGGGTATAGATCTCAGCTCTTGTATAGAAGATACATGAATAACATAACTGAGTAGTAGGGTTCTCAACATTTTTCTTGTAACATCATTCCCTGTTATGATACCACTAGCTCCTCTGATAGAATTGACAGTCTCCTTAAGTCTTGTACTAGACTGTATTATGTTCTCTCCTTCCTTCCTCCTCATAGAGTCAAATTTTCCTCTTAAACTTTCTGATTTAGCCTTCTGAACATGCTAATCTCCACCATAGGTCAAAATAAGCTTATCCCACATTTTTTACAAAGTTTTTCATGTATCAAGCTCACCATATTCCTGGTCGGTAAGTGTAGATGCAATCTCAATCATAAATTGTGTGTGTTCTTGTTTTTGTCTTTGCTAACTGATAGTCATAGGTGTAGTAGTTGGTGCTACATATTCATTATCAAGAAAGTGATGTCCATATTCTCCTACTCCAAACACATGCAACCTCACTCTACATTTCCATGTAGATAAATGATCCCTATTTAGCTTTGGTACTTCCCTCTTATACATCTTTAGATCTTGACTCAAGTTCTTTAAAAATTAACACTTCAGAGTAACAAAGCTCCGATACTTATTGTTGGTTCCAATAAGAGGGGGTTGAATCAGACAAATAAAAACTTAAACTCTTAAAAATGAACTCACTGATTCACTTGGTAATACTAAATACAATAAATAACCAATTTACCAAATAAGTCAATAATGTTGATCTCTAAGTTTTTTTGATCGTTAGTGTCCCACACTTAGTCATTTATCTAGGTAGTTTTAGCCAGTCATCACTATGACCGAGCTATCTAGTATAGGATGAGCTATTCGGCACAGTCATTGCCAACAAGATAAAAGTTTCCGAGTCACATGGTTGTCAAGTTCAGTCCATGTCGAGTGCCAGATTATTTTTGTCCCAAGCAAGACAATTTTATATGTATGTCAGGAATGACACCAATTTCAAGGTAAACTATTTTGGGCCGACTTATCTAAGCATTTAATATTTTAAAAGGGATAATTACAAATTTAATTATTTGATCCCATTACATGGCATGGATCCAATCAAAAAATTGGATTATCCTAAGTGGCATAAGCATTTGATCCTAATCATTGATCTAGATCTAATTGCCAGATCTGTAAAGTATATTAAGATTGCTTCTTGCCCTAATTATAGAGTATTGAGAGAGGTGTATGAGTACATGAGAGATGTGTGAAGGATTGTTTTGAGAGAGGAACCATAGATCTAGCAGAGTGAAAGTGCAGTGAGTAGCAGAGTAAAGATATATCAGATTATTAGATCAGAGAAGGTATTGAAAAGAGGAGAACTGTTATCAACATTAGAGTGCATATCAAAGGATAAGATCTTGAGACATTCTAACAAGTGTATCAGGTGAAATCTCTTAACAGAGTGGTTCCAACAGACCTTTCTAAATCTCTTAGATGAGTGCTTACTTTTTTGTAAGTTAAAATCCTTTTACAAGGTAGATTGTAATGATCTATAGCTCTTAACTAGGCAGACCTTTAACCAGGTAGATTACATATTGTGATCAAATCTTGTAGCCCTAACATGCACACTTTATTGCTGCAGTAGTGAAGATTTTGTGGGTGTCATCCCCACCCCAGTTTTACCTTATTGGGTTTCTGGGTTACCAAATTTTGTGTCTTGTGTTATTTATTTACCATCATGGATGCTACTAGATGATAGATCAATTACTTTTATGTATGATTGTGGATCAGTTTGTTTTAAGTGATAAAAAGTTGAAGATCTAATTCACCCCCCTCTTAGTATATTTATTTCCCATATTGTATTCCAATAATTGGTATCAGAGCTCAGCTCTCCTACAAAAGGTTTTAATCAGCTTGAGAGTACAGATCTTGAGATGGATATTTACAAATTGGGTAAAGAAATTGAGAATCAAAAGATTGAAATTCAGCTAGCATTACATCAGCTTGAGATAGCAAGACAAGAATTGAGAAAGTCCTTGATATCTAGGAAATATTTGGCCAAACAAATGACTGACACTCATTATCAGGAAGAAGACACTACAAATCTATTTCAGAATGGATACTCTACTAAGAGCAATGCAGACATTTTAGATCTACTGGAAAGGAACAATACAATGTGTGAAGAAGTTAGAAACCTGAAAAGAGAACAAGAAATGCAAACAGTAAAACTATGTGAAGTAGTGGAACAAAAGAAGAAAGTTGATGATGACAAAGCTATGGCTGAAGAAGGCAAAAGAATGATGAATATTAGACTTCATGAAAGGAAAGATGATGTAAAAATGATGACAAATAATTAGGTTGACATGGTGAATCAACTACTACTTGTAAATCAAGAGATCAGTAGGAAAGACATGGATATTATGAATCTGAGATCTGAGAATAGTGAATTGAAAGATGAATTGAGATTTGAGAAAGAACTTAATGAAAGATTGAACAGACCCAATGAATATTTGACTCATTTTGAAAACCTAATGGAAGCATCAAGGAGATCTAAAGATTCTTCTAGATTAGGTCATATAGAACAACATACATCTACTAAGAAGGGAGAATCATCTAAGATTGGGGAAAAGAGGAATGCAAAGTCAAAGAACATCAAGCCTGTATGCCACCACTATGGAAAATCAGGTCATACAACAAACATCTGCCAAAGAAAGAATGGTAAGTCCAATCCTAAACCTAAGTTCAATGGTTATTGATTTAACTGTAAGAAGTTTGGACATCAAGAACATGAATATTGGGCAAAGGTAAATAATGCACCTCCTACTCCTATATTCAATGGGTACTATTACAATTGTCAAAAGTTTGGACTTAAAGCACAAGATTGCAAATCTAATGCTAAACAACAATGGACATCAAAGAAACAAGCAAAAGTACCAAGGAAAGGTAATACTTACAATTGGGATTACAACACATGGCATAGTTGGCATTACTGTGGTGAGTATGGGCATGTTCCAGAAAACTGCATAAAGACATATTTGAGAGAAAAATCTAAGATTTGGATGAATGAAAGCCTAGTTTTCTATAATTGTCTGAAAATCAGCCACACTAGGAAGGATTGCAAGAAAATGGTACATGCTCCTACTATTGAAGATATTAGAGAACTTATGAACCAGAGATGGATAAGGAAAATAGAACCGAGCAACAGTGAAGCTACTGAAGCTGAGGTCACCCAATCCAATGGATCAGGTGATCACACCATCACTAATTAAGCAAAGAAAGGTATGTAAGGAACTGTTTTTATATCTCATATATTTTATTAGTTCCTAACTTATAAAGTGCAAAAGTCTATATCTACATATGTTAAGATGCATTAGGACATATTTTTGAGACACGTAGCTAGCAAAGTCAATATGCACTATAGGTGCTAAGAAACAATATTATTGTACACTAAGACCGAGTTCTCTAGTGTATGGGCCGAGATGGTATGGGTTACGACCGAGAGATAGATGAGTTTTGTGAGTTGGCCAAGGAAAGTTGTTTGGCATTCACTCAATGGACAAAAAATTTATTGCAAACCTAACTTTTGACCTTTGCAGCCTATAAAGGAATGAGTCATTCATTACTCATTTTCACCTTGCATTTGAGAATGTCATAGAGTGTTGGAGCATTTGCGAACTTTATTTATGCAAAGATATTTTGAAGACCTCTATAGTGTGACGTCGGCTATCCTAAATAAAAAGTGTGAATTTTGACATCTGCCAAGGTATTCTTTTCATCATCCTTGAAACCCTATTTCTTTTGAAATCATGGCCACTAGTTCTTCCACAATAGAGAAGGGTATGGAGAAGGAGTTTCTAAACGTTCAATTGGTAAGGAGTGACACCTATGCGCCTCCTAATTTTTGGGCAGTTCCTGAGAGCCCCATCCAGGGTGATTTGACTATAGTACTATCATTGATTCCACCTAAGGTACTCATGATTCATGATATTAGGTCATGTTATATGTGCAAGATAAGTGAATTTGGAAATCATGAGCTAAGAGAATCTTACAACAAATTGTGCAAAGATGGAGCCCTAAAATTTGAAAACAAACATTTAGCCGAGAGAGGGTTAACTCATGCCCTAGACTTTCTGAGGGATTTTAGAATGGAATGGATCAAGACTGTTCTGAGTCATGTACATGACATGTACATATGGCTGGAAAATGGAGCAGTTAAGATTACAAAGGAAATCATCCATTGCGCAACTAGTTATCCAATTCTTAATGGGAAAAGAACCATGAGATGTTAGAGTAAGGAAAACATAGAAGAATTCACTGGAGCCATTTGAAATATAAGAGGGATGATGATATTTACTGTTACAAATTTGGAGCTTGATTTTGCAGTTAGGGTTATTGCTCATAAGTTTTATCAGTCAAGCCGACTAGACAGTGTCCCATGCATTGCAGTCGACTAGGCTTGGAAGATTGTGAAGAAGGATCATACTTATGACCTTGCCGAGATTCAATTGATGCGATTGCCAAGAACCTCACCTCAATCAAAAAGGAAAATAATTCAATGTGTAATTTTGAATCTCTTCTCATTTGTATATTTTTCTACATACATAATACATTTCCTACTTTTGGAAACATAGTGTGGAAAATAGACAAACCTATTACACTACAAATCAATGCATTTATTCAACAATTAGGTGATAATTTTGAAAATTTGATGGGAATATATTTTGTCAAATTTAAGAAAATATGAGATTGGGGACTAGAATTCCTAGATCACTAGTTGAGAAACACTATGAGGATGTTTGTTTCCTAGTAGACACAGATTTCACTAATGTGCAGGTAGTAGTGCCAAGGGTATCATGGCTAAGGCCATTACCTTATGAAGTGAACATTGATGAAACATCTACAGCTATAAAAACTCTATTGGTAGAGTAAATTGATGGTGCAGCCAAACATTTTGGAAACTATGAAGAAGCCATGTCCAAAATCTCTATGGATTTGAAGGTTGGCACTATGGAGAGGAAAAGGAAGAAGATTATCAAAAATATGAAGAAGATGGTTGGAATTAAGAGTGATGAAGAATTAGAGGATGCACCTTTGGGTTTATCAACATGACATGGAGTAGATATGTCTAGTGAATAAGAAGAGAGTGAACCTGAAGAGGATATCACTGTGAAAGGAAAAGGGAAGCAGCCAGTGGTTGCCAAGGAAACTAAAGAAAGCAAATCCAAACCTAAGGATACCCCTCCTATTGCTAACCGACCTAGGACTAGGAAATCAAATTTTTCATCTCAAGTTGAGTCAAAAAAAGTATATACAAAGAAGAATGCTGGAGAGAGCAGTTTAGGGAAGATAAAACAAGTTGGAACTAAGGCAATACCGAGAAATCTTGGGAAGAGACCGAGAAGAAAACTAATCTTGGAAGAAGAAGATGATGAGGAGAAGATAGATATAGATGAACTGAGCAACATACCCATAGCATCACATAAACTAATGACCAATATTGATGAGGTATGCAAGAATATTAGAAGTACAACTGGTCTAGCATGATTTAAATTTATGAAGTATGAAAAGCAAAGCATAGCTAACAAGCATAAGATTCAGGAAACATTACTAGATATTATGTGTACATTCAAGATGACACCTATAGAGATAGGAAACCTTTTTCCTATAGAGCTTTATGATATTTTATCACAAAAGTGGCAATATGCTTTGATGACCGAAAGAAAGATAAGGGAAGGAGCACTAGCTAAGGTCATTCCTGATTTAACCAAGAAACAAATAGCTAAGTTTATTGAGAAATATCAAAAGAATTTTATTCTTAAACAAAGAGCCTATACAATATTGAAAAACCATGTTGAAGGTGTAGTACAATAGAGCACCAGAATATGGAAGGAAACTTTTGGGTTAATCACTAAGAAGGCCAGTGAGAAAGGTGAAGGCACCTCAAAGCCAAAGGAAATGGAGGAAGAAACTACTACTAATCAAGAAGAGACTGAGACACAACCACAAGAGGAAACATGAGATGGGAAAACTATAGATTTGACAATATATAGTCCCATTGAAACTACACTTGAAGATAACAATGATGTGGATGCCAAGGATCAGAATGAGTCGGCAGACACAGGTATCCAATCGCCCATTTGTACAACTAAGGCTGAGATAGAGAAAGAAGGAGAAAAGGAGGTAATCAATACTAATCCACCTATTTTAGAGGTTGTACAAACACTTTTAGAGAGTGGAGATAAGATGGAAGAAATTGCAAATAAGCCTACAGAACAAGAGGCTATACAAGTGTTGGTGGATCTACCACACTCTATATCATCTACTCCCATTGGACCCAAAATGGGAAGTATACCTGACCCATAGGAAATCTTGACTTAGATGAAGGAAGAAATTGAAATTAATACTAACAAAGGAAAAGATATCACAGAACTTGAGCCGAGTACCAGCTCACTAGAGCTCAAGAAGAGGAAGCTAAACAAGAAAAAGTCACCAAGCTTAAATGTCACATTGGATGAAGTTATTGTGATTCCTAAATGGGATCCTAAGAGTTTGACATATGAGAAGATTCAGACCCTTCAAGACCTATTGAAGAGGAAGAAGAGAAAAGAAGAAATGAAGAGGGAACAAAAGCAGAAGCAAGTTCTTCATGAAATAAAGGATATTTTTGTTAAAGCTTTTGATATGGAAGATGTAAATGAGCAAGCACCAATACTAGAACAGCTAGTTCACATTATACAGAAAGTTACTGATGAAAATATTGAGGCAAATGACAAATTATTACAATGGTCTGAGAGAAGATTTGAGAACAAATTCTTGGAGAAGATATCTGGAGAGATTGCTACCAAACAGGTTGAACTTTCTTCTCTTGTTGAGATTCTTGAGGAAGTTGCAAATAATTTTTTTTCATTGTACAAAAGATTATGTGATGTAATATTCTTTACAAAGGAAAATAAATAGATTATTGAGAAGTTTAATTTAGATATGAAGTCAATAATAAGTTCATTGAGCATGGATGCTAGTTCTAGCTCCATACATTTTGATCGATTAACTCATGGACAGAGGAGATTAGCTGAGCTTATGGCTGAAGATGGCTGAATCAGGGCCAAATTAATAACAATTCAGGATAATTTGATACCTCATCTAGAGGTTATTAAGAAGGAACTAACATCTGCATGAGAATTGTTCAAGAGAGATTCTCATCTCTCTATGTAGATAGTTTGGTAAGTCTAGCTACCGAGCTAGAAGTTAAGTTGGAGGTTATGAAGTTTGTTAAGGATAGTTGGGATACATCTTTTGCATTGATATTATAGCTTCATAAACCATTTTTGGAAAAATACAACTTAACCCCCATAGCTATCAGTGAAAAAAGAAAGGGGGAAACAGGAGAGGAAACATGCAAAGGAAAGGAAATAGAAAAAGATGTGCAGAACTAGGTATAAATATCTTTGCTGAAGGCATGTATATGAAGTATGAAGTATAATCTAAGGGGGAGTACATTGTGTACTTAGGAAACTTTTGTGAATGTAAATGATAATTTTTTTTTCCACTAATATCAATGGGGGAGATTGTTGATCTCTAAGTTTTGTTGATCATAAGTGTCCCACACTTAGTCATTTATCTAGGTAGTTTTAGCCGGTCATCACTACGGCCAAGCTATCTAGTATAGTCTGAGTTGTCTAGCATAGTCATTGCTGAGTAGATAATATTTTCTGAGTCACACGGTTGCCAAGTTCAGTCCATGCCAAGCGCTAGAGTCTTTTTGTGCTGAGCAAGATAGTTTTGTTATGTATATTAGGAATGACACCAATTTTGAGGTAAACTATTTTGGGCTGACTTATCTAAGAATTTAATATTTTCAATGGGATAATTACTCATTTAATTATTTTATCCCACCATGTGGCATGGAGCCAATCATAAAATTGGATTGTCCTAAGCAGCATAAGCATTTGATCCTAATCGTTGATCTAGATCTAATAGCTAGATCTGTAAAGCATATTAAGATTGCTTCTTGCCCTAATTACATAGTACTAAGAGAGAAGGTGTATGCATACATGAGAGATGTGCCAAGGATTGTTTTGTGAGAGGAAGCATAGATCTAGTAGAGTGAAAGTGCAGTGAGCAGTAGAGTAAATATATATCAGATTATTAGATGGGAGAAGGTATTGAAAAGAGGAGATCCATTATCAACATCCGAGTGCATATCAAAGGATCAGATCTTGAGACATTATAACAAGTGTATCAGGTGAAATCTCTTAACAGAGTGGTTCTAAAAAACCTTTATAAATCTCTTAGCCGAGTGCTTACTTTTTTTTATGTTAAAATCCTTTTACAAGGTAGATTTTAATGATATGCAGTTCTT
This sequence comes from Thuja plicata, assembly GCA_018584345.1. NCBI lineage: Eukaryota > Viridiplantae > Streptophyta > Pinopsida > Cupressales > Cupressaceae > Thuja > Thuja plicata. Next base: position 170,969 of record MU225686.1, on the reverse strand, counting down.
AATCGGGCAGACCTTTAACTAGGTAGATTACATATTATGATCAAATATTGTATCCCTAATAGGCAAACTTTATTGCTATAGTAGTGAAGGTTTTGTGGGTGTCATCCCCACCCCCATTTTTACCTTATTGGGTTTCTGGGTTACCAAATTCAGTGTCTTGTGTTATTTATTTATTGTCATGGATGCTACGAGATGATAGATCAATTACTTTTATGCATGATTGTGGATCAGTTTGTTTTAAGTGATAAAAATTTGAAGATATATTTCACCCCCCTCTCAATATCTCACTTTCCCATATTGTATTTCCAACAAATAACACAAGCAACAATGCATCTCATATATGTAAATCAAGCACTCAAACTTAGCACCATCAGATTAACCATGTAAACATAATATATAACTTGGTTAACACAGGATTTAATGAGGAAACACAATTTGGGAAAAACCTTTATGGGAATTGTAACCCATAATAAAAATGTATCCTTCTAAAGTATTCTTTGTTAATAACTTATCTTGTTAAAGATTACAAACAGATTTTTTTTGAATGTGACCCTGTTAGGGGATTTACCTCAGATTTGTTAAGATCTTCACCCTGTTAGGAGTCACCTTGTTAGAGGTCTTTAAAAACTCTTTTGGAATGTCACCTAAGTCTAGGTTTTACAAACAGGATGGTTAAATACACTTGGTTAAGATATTTCTCTGTTACAAATATTAATAAGCAACAGTAAACTTTGATCTATAAAAATAGAAACTACCTTTTCTTGTATCAGATACTTTATGCTCAATTGAATACTGGCATCACATAATCCATTAATCTCGTTAGATCAAACTATATATTTTTCAATCTATCTTTCTTTGTTCTACTCAATTAATATTTTTCTTCAGCTTCTTCTTCTTCTTTGTTCAATTCGCCAGTAGCTTTACACTTTGTGTAATTCTCATTCCTTATATAGACATACTTTTGCCTCTTAATCTCCTTAACTTTATTTTCCTTCATTTGCACTCAACCGTTTGATTATCTTCTTCATATTTCTCAACTCGATAAACCATCTCACTTTTACCTTAGAACTTCTAACATTTCTTGGAACTTACATAATTATGTTTTACTACTTGTTCTTCTCCTTAGATCTTCTCATTGAATTTTCATGTTCGTAGATCTTGTAAAAAACTTCATTTAATTTATTTCCTCATCCATGTCATCATCGGTTCACATTAAATTTGATTTCATCATCATTTCATATCATTAACTGTACACGGTAAAAATTTCTCCACAACTTGATAACTAACTTCATTCACTTCTCGGCTCTCATTAATTCATCTTTGGTGCTTGTCAAATGTAACCAGTTCACATAACATTCTACTGAATGACTCATTCTAGCTCGGTAAAGTAACCCTTTCAGTCATAACTTAATTCATTGCAGTTCCTGACTTGATCAATCAAATGTACTGATTTGATAACATCAAATATATAGTAGAAACCAACTATATCATCATTACTTCATCATTTTCTGATCTGTATTTGTTACCCATTTAAATTCTCCTCTTAAGATACGGTAACATAATTAAAATCAATTAATCATTTGCTTGACATCAATGACAAAACAAAAACTGATCTAACCATTTCTACAATCATGATACTCTTTATCACTCGGTCTTTATCATCTCCATCAGATATTCATCAGTTAATCAACAACCAACCAATGTATCTCTTGTCATAGTAGACACTGTTTTGATTTCTTCAATAGAAATAACTTTATGATTGTAAGAGGGAGGCAAGGATATCATAATTTTAGAAACAATCTCCTCTTCCTCCAATTTTCCACTAGCTCATATGATTCCACAAATAAGGTCGGTGATCTTGCTCACATACATAGTAATGTTCTCATTTTCTCTCATCCTCAATTATTCATATCTTCCTCTTTTTCTTTAAACTTTTCTTGCTTAAAAAACTTGTATCCTATATATGATGTCTCTAACTTTACCCATACTTGATGTGTAATCTCCAATCCTAGAACATTTGTATACTCAACATCTGATAAGGCACTATTCAAGGATTCATAAGCTTTGGTATTAATCTCATATTATTTCTTCTCATCAGGAGTCACAGTAGCAAGATCAATAGGAGGCTTGTAATATTTCTTTGTAACAACCCAATCTTCTTCGCTAAGATATCTCAAGTGTGTAATCATTTGGTCCTTCCATATAGTATAATTTTTTCCTTCAAATCTTAGACTATCCTTCTTAAAGGTCAAAATACCAAATCTCCTCAAGCGGTCAATATTATCAAACAAGACACTTTCTCTAATACAAATTGTTAGACCTTAAGAAGAACACACACAACTAAGAGGGTGGGGTGAATCAGTTGTGCCACAATATCAATATAATTTAACCAACTTATAAAGTTTAATCTTAAACTGAATGATAAACATGAAAGCAATATCAACACAATAACAATACACAAAACCAACAATTTTGATGTGGAAACCATGTTATGGGAAAAACCATGGTGGGGATGGAACCCACAAGATGAGTTTACTTAGTAATAAATATTGTGCCGTGTTAGGAGTATTACAAAAGGGGAATGGACATGAATTCATGCACATTTCCTAGAGGTCACTACTCAAACATAATTAAAACAAGGCTCACTACCTTACAACACAATCTGATCACAGATCAAGGAGGACTTACATTCCAAACATACAAACTGATTAATAGCATATGTTATGCCAAAAAATTTCCAATGAAGCACATAGATCTCTAGCTTATTCCAGATTCCACTCATACCTCTTCACACAACAACATGTAAATTAATTATTCCATCTATCCATACATCTATATTCTTCATTCTACTTCACAACATCAAATGATTACATCTTTAAAAAAATTCATCAACTTACCTCAACTAGGTCAATTAGGGACCTAATAAAAAACAAATAATAAATTATGATTCAATCCTCAATGTGATCCATTGAATGTCAACCAGGACATTGCAATGATCCATATCAACATCCTCAAACATGGTTAAATCCACCAATCATGCTCTTAACCTTTGCAACATGTTACATCATCAGGTTGACTAAGACCAAATCAAGAAAACCAACACATTACATGAAAATCCTATAACCCAATCACTTCAACAAATGCAATCCAACAACATGATCAGAAAATGATCAAGAAACATCAACAAGAAACATTAAGTACCTCAACAACCTTAGTATCATGACAAAATCAGGATCCAAATCCATCTTTGTACTCTTCATCAACAATAATATTTGCAACCTCTATTCCTCAAGAAATATAGTTTTCCAATGTCCAAATAATGAGCCACTCTAGTTGAGGACACATATGCACATCCCAAACTCACTACCAAGTTAGCAACTAACAAATATTCAACACCAATCCATACTGATCAAAAATTGAAACTCTATATTTTCTTGAACAACCAAAATACCAGAGATTGGTAAATCAGTCATATCTCTCTCAAATCATCATTCTAAATACCAGAGATTGGTAAATCAGTCATATCTCTCTGAAATCATCATTCTAACTTATGTAAACTGACATGCACTAGCTATGGACATATCATAACACAACTATATGATCACAACTGTAGTTCTTCTATTTAGTATTCATACCAAGCAATTAAACCTCACTCAACATACCATGAACAATGTCATCAATAGTAGAAGTATGTTAACATCAATGACAAAATATTAAAGCAAGCATATATGCATAATCTAAACAACATCTCAGAAATATCCAACTATATGTGTGTGTGTGTGTGTGTGTGTGTGTGTGTGTGTGTGTGTATGTATGTATGTATAGAGACTTTGAATGCAAGCAAGGTAACTCTAAGAAGAAGGCAAAGAGAAGTAGGAGAACAACATTTGTTGATGAAGGGTCCACCATTTCAGTGATCAAAAATCAAGCAGAGGAAGGTGCAACCTTGATGACTAGCAGAATCCTATACCATAGAGAATAAGAGGAGTATATATAGAGGAAGAATTTTTTTAGAACTATATGTAAGGTACAAAACAAGGTGTATAATATTGTCATAGACAATGACAGTTATGATAATCTTGCGTCATAGGATTTGGTTAACAAATTGAAGTTGGAGAGGATGGGTCATACAATAACCTATAAGATTGCATGGATATAAGATGAAAATGAGTTACTGGTAAGCGAACAATGCCTAGTTAAATTCAATATTGAGAATTATTATGATGAGGTTTTGTGTGATATTATGCCTATGGATGTGTGTCATATCTTGTTGGGTAGACCATGGCAGTATGATAGATAGGGTATGTATGATGGTAAAAAGAATGTTTAAGCTATTGTTTCTAATGAGATGAAATAAAATTTGTTACCTTTAGAGGAACCTTTGAAGAGTGAAGTATGTACTAGTGAAAGAATTTGTCTAGTAGATGGCAGTAATTTTTTGCATGACTCAAAGAATAATAATGTGTGTTTTTCTTTAGTACCTAAGGATTCTAAGAAGAATGTCTTGGTAGAATAACACCCTCAAGAGATCACTAGGTTATTGAATGAGTATGTTGAAGTCATATATGATAATATACCTGAAGGATTACCATTGGTTAGAAGTATTAGTCATTGCATGGATTTGATACCATGGGCTAGTCTTCCTAATAAAGCAACATATAGGATAACACCAAAAGAGAATAAAGAACTCAAAAGGAAAGTGCAAGATGTTTTGTAGGGAGGGTTGATCAGAGAAAATTTGAGTCCATGTGCATTTCTACACTATTAGCACCTAAGAAGGATGGACAATGGAGGATGTGCATTGATTCAAGATTTATCAATCATATTACAATTAAGTATCAGTTTCCTTTGCCAAGGATTGATGATTTGATGGATTGTTTGATTGGAGCTAAGTATTTCACCAAGATAGACTTGAAGAGTGGGTATCATCATATTACAATCAAAGAAGGTGATGAGTGGAAGACTACATTTATGACAAATGAAGAATTGTATGAGTGGTTGGTAATGCCTTTTGGATTTTCTAATGCACCTAGTACTTTCATGAGAATAATGAATGAAGTCGTGAAAACATTTTTGTGTAATTTTTTCATTATATATTTGGATGATATATCTTTATTTTCAGTAAGAGCCAAGAGGAACATTTGATGCATGTTAAACAAGTATTACAGAGGTTAAGGGAAGAGAAGTTGTTGATAAACATCAAGAAGTGTACTTTCATGAAGGAAGACTTAGTATACTTAATATTTTTAATATCTTATGAAGGATTGAAGATGTATCCTAAGAAAGTGAAATACATTTTTGAGTGGCCTACACTAAGGAATTTTGGAGAGGTAAGATCATTTCATGGGTTGGAAAGTTTCTATGGCAGTTCATCAGAAACATTTGTTCAATCTGTGGAGCGGTGACTGAAACCATGAGAGGAGAAAGGAAGGAGTTCAAATGGACACATGGAGCACAAAACAGTTTTGAGTTATTGAAGTAGAAGGTGATAGAACAACCAAATTTTACCTTGCATGATTTCAATAAAGTATTTCAAGTAAATTGTGATGCTAGTGAAAATACAATTGGAGTTGTATTGACTCAAGAAGGAAGACCTATTGCTTATTTTAGTGAGAAGTTGAATGATGCTAAGATAATTTATTTAGTTTATGATCAAGAATTCTATGCTATAATCTAAACTTTGAGGAAATTGAGACATTATTTGTTACCTAGGGATTTTGTATAGTATATTGATCATTAAGCATTAAAATATTTGAGAAGCCAAGGTAAGTTGAATCAGAGACATGTAAGATGGGTTGATTTTATGAAGAGGTATACATTTGTGTTGAAACATAAGGGTGGTGTGTCAAATAAAGTTGTTGATGCTTTGAGTAGGAGGAATTTTTTGATAGAGATGAAGATTGGAGTATTAGTATTTGATGAATTGAAGGTCTTGTATGAGGAAGATCCAAATTTTAGTGAACCTTGGAAGGCTTGTAAGGAGCCTATTGTTGGTGAAAAAAGTAAGTGGTTGGATTATTTCATTCAGGATGGAATGTTGTTCAGAGTTAGTCAATTATGCATACCTAGGAGTTCAATGAGAGATAATCTAACTAAGGAGAAACATAGTGGAGGTTTATCAGGATATTTTTACAGTGATAAGACAATAGCTTTGGTAAGTGAGAATTCCTTTTGGCCAAAAGTTCAAAAGGATGCAAGGAATTTTGTACAGAGCTGTAAGTTATCTCAAGTTGCTAAAGGTAGTAGTCAGAATGTGGAGTTGTATACACCATTGACAAGACCTGTGAGACCTTGGGAGGAGATTAGTATGGATTTTGTACTTAGTTATCCTAAAACGCACAGAGAGGTTATGACTCAATCTTTGTGGTTGTAGAAAGGTTATCTAATATTTCACAATTTATTCCTTTTAAGAAGACTATAGATGCAGTGCATGTAGCTAATTTAATTTTTCAAGGAGATTGTGAGATTGCATGGATTTCCTAAGAGCGTTCTTTCAGACAGGGATAATAGGTTTGTTAGTTATTTGTGAAGGTCACTTTGGAAGGAGATGAAAGCTAATTTGAAATTTTGTTATACTTTTCATCCACAAACTGGTGGATAGATAGAGACTATGAACATGACTTGTCAGAATTTTTTGAGGTGTTTAGTTGGAGATAAGCCTAGAAATTGGGATCTAGTTTTGCCACATGTAGAGTTTGCTTATAACAATTTAGTACATAGGAGCACAGGGAAGACACCTTTTGAAGTGGTTACTAGGTTTAATCCTAAAGGATTGCCAGAATTAAGGGATGTCAGTCATGATCTTAAGTGGAGTGTTGAAGAAGAGGAATTTGCAGAGGTTATGAGATCATTTCATGGAGTGAGACATCATTTGGGGTAAATGAATCAAGTTTGTAAGAGGAGAGTGGATATGAAGATGAGACAAGGAATTTCAAGTAGGAGATGAAGTTATGGTGTACTTGCAAAAGGGTATATTTCATGTTGGTATTTATAACAAGTTGAGGATGAAGAATTTTGGTACTTGTAAGATCTTGAGGAAATTTTATTCAAGGAATGCATATGAATTGGAATTACTAGAGGACATGGATATGTCACCAATGTTCAATATTGCAGATTTGTATGAGTATTATGAATTAGATTGCAGTAGCAGTGAAGGATTAGATGTTGGGAAATAGTATCCTATGAAGGAGATGGATCATATAGAGAATATTTGGGACAATAGAGTTGGTCAAAGTACAAGAGGTAAGCAATATATGGAACATCATGTCAAATGGAAGGATGGACCAATGGAGGATTCTTCATGGATTTATCATGCTGAGGTTGACCACTTTGATTTTCCTTTGGCCCCATAAAAGTAAGAGGCTCACTTTTCAAGTACCCTAGGTGTCTGATGCAGGAACATCTTGGGATCTTAGCAATCTTGCATCAACCAAAAATATTTGTTTTCCTATTGACTAGTCTGGTGTTTTTGTTTTCAATCAATCTATGGTTGTTATTTTATGTTGTGGTCACTACAGTGTGTTTTTCATTCTTTTTGGACCTTATCCTATGGTTGCATATCATTTGGACTTATCACATGAGAGATTTTGCATCTATTCTTTTCTTCACTATCTTGTTCTTCATTTTCCCGGCCAGTCGTTGTGTTTTTTTATCATTTCATAATTATCTGATGAGAATATTTGTACGAGATTGTGCCATCTCATTACTACATTTGAGGCCAATTTTATTTTATTATTGCATCTCTTATTTCTATTATTGGAGGTTTCTCTAGACGATTGGGGTCCTGACCTATTTGTTGTAACACATTTTCTCAATTATTGGGAAATATGATGATGTAATGACAAGTCTTTCTCAATACCCTATCTTCTCCTAGGGTATTCTATAGGCCTCTACTCTAGCCTATTAGGGTTTTTAACCAATCCTAACTTCCAAGGATTCTTTGCTCAATCCTTCACTTCTTCAACTTGTCGACATCAACAAAGGAAATAACTCAAACATTAACATGCTTCATGGGTGTCTTCTAGCACTCTTTACATCAAGTGTTCTCACAAGATCAAATCCACTTTACAAATGGAGAGGAAGGTTTGTTCTCAAGGCATTAGACTCATGACAATGCCTAATCACACTAAGATGCAATGAAATCACTATCAATTTTAAGATCTTGCTCCAAATTGCACAAAACAAGGCTACAAGCAATTAGCCCTACAAACTCACTTTTTGGCAAATAACTCTAAAAAATTCTAGACAAGGTCAAAAACTAAGTCTAGATCCTGACACACTTTTTGAAGACCTTTAGGATCTACTAGGTCTTGCCTTCCCAAACTTTCTGTACAGAGGGTTACTATTTTCAAGCCTATAATTAAGAGTTTCACCATACACTGAGCATACCCACAAGGGTTTAAGTTTTCACCATGAAGAAATCATCACCAGATTTCCCCATTGGATATGGGGCTTCTTCATTTACCTAGATTCCCCTCCATAGTCTTTGATTGAAGAAACCAATGCATTCAATCATTTGGAATGCTTCTGCAATTCACTATATTCCTTAGCCATGCTCCTCTGGCTCAACCAAGGCATCAACCAAGGCATCACTGCAAATACACCAAACAAGATTTCCAGGGCCCAACATTCTCCACAGATATGGTATAAGGAGTAATCTCACCAATCCCAAGAGATGGTACAAATTCCACAATGGGATGATGAGTTATGAGCCCATTTATAAAAACTATCGAGTTGCAGACCAGCGACAATGCACAAAACAAAAGAATTTACAAAAACATTGAAATGAAACCAAACACACTAACTAATCACACACATAACTAAATTAGCTATTTCAGAACTTTATTGAGATAATGGATGACCTGGGATGAGATATGGACAATTACTACTCCTCCTTAAAGGTTGCAAGATGATTGAGCTCATCTGGCCTGCTCATTTCTGAAGTCTTCATGCACTAAAAAAACCATCTACAAATATACACGTCATGTACAATACATGTTGTTCTTTCTATTTTTTTCCTCGCTTATTGGACGCCCATCTAAAAAGTCATCTTTTGATAACGTAAATCCTCGACAAAAGCTCCACCAAAATAGTCTTGTACACGAAAAAAAATATTTCACAGTTCATTTATTCTACAGATTAGACCGCCCAAAGTTTCACAATTTGCTTTCACGTTGGGTTATTGTTTTAAAAAATTGACGTTCTAGATTATTCTTTATAGAAAATAAGAGGGTTATCACCTCAGTGTCTGTCATATAACATCTTTTCTCGATATGTTGAAGATATGAAGTATGAATATCATAATATGAGGATGTTCCAATTTGTTAAAGACGGGCCTTAGAGATTTTCTATCTAGCCTCAGAATTTAGCATATCTGCATCAAAAGTAGTCTTAGCAGGAAAATAGGTGTCCCTGACCACTGAGTATGTCCTCCACTATGACTCTGCCAAGTCATACTCAATGCTCAAGTCAGACCAAGACCTCAACTGCATACTATCCAAAACTTGATTGAATTTTTTTATGCCTGCTTCATCCACGACCATGGAAAGCCAAGTTGTCAGTGAAAACAATGCTCACAAATATTAAGAAGGAAACTAATTAAGTGTACACATGCTTGTAACTCCTCTAACCATGGAAATGTAGACATTCATGTCTAACCATGCAAAATCTGGAGATCCATCATCTTCAATTTAACCACCCACTCCCTAAACTTACAGAGCCCTAACCCATTCCCTTCAAAGTAGCAAATAAACCCTTACCCACTATTAGCTATTACATATGTTCATAAAAATTTATAATATAAAACAATATTGTAGAAATGTATATTTATAATATATATTCAATTATATTTTTATTTAATATAATAAAATATTTATAATATTTTTATTTAAATTATTTATTTTACATATAATTAATTATAGAATATAATAAAATGCATTCATTTAAAATTTATAATAATAAAGTTGAGTATATGATATATTAAAATATGTTTATATATATTGATTTATATTATAGAAAATATAGAACATGTTTACTTGCATTAGTTTGTCTTATATTTACACTTCTAACTTATCCAACCCATCTCTTCTATTTTATATATCTATCTACTCATTTCAGCTTGGACAACTAATGTTTAATTCTTATACCAGAGTGGCAATTTCCTTCCTTTGAAAAAGAAAATAGAATGATAAGTGAAAATAATTAGAAAATAAATTACATTTTATACTCCACTTTCACATATCTTCGGACCAATTGTACTCCAACATGCAATTGCTAGTAATTTTTAAAAAATATATATCTAAATTAATAAAAGTATAATGTATAAAGAGTCAATTGTATATTCAAAAAATATTATATTATCCTCAAACCAACTCATTATTATTATTATTATTATTATTATTATTATTATTATTATTATTATTATTATTATTATTATTATTATTAAGTTGATTAGATTTGAAACCAAGACCTCCCAATTAAGAGGCTAACAACTTGTCGTTGTGTTGTATGCTTCTCCTAAATGATTAAAGTTTATTACAATGTATTGACATTTCTAATTTATTTAATTTTTTATAAAGAAATAAAAAAATTAATTTTCAAATTTACTTTTTAGATTTATTTCAATATAAGATAATTATAAATAATTATAATTTGACATCTAATATACAAGTATATAAGATGATATCTATGACATGAATATAAGGATGAAGATAGGAAATAATTAACCAATTATTTTTCTCCATTCTAATAGATATATTAAAATATATTTTGGTTATAGTTTTAAAAAAGGACATTTAAAGTAGGAAAAATACCTAGGCATCTAATAAAGTCATAGGTGTATAATATATTGAGAAAAATGTATAATATATTTTTGTTAAAGTATATGAATACATATTGCTTCTCTCTCTCTCTCTCTCTCTCTCTCTCTCTCTCTCTCTAGATCCACATCTCTCGTTTGCCTTTTCACAAACATAACATGAGCTCAGTAGTTGAACCTAAGTATATTCTTAATTTAAAGGTTTTTTTTCAATCGTGTTCCATTCCTAGTGATTTGAAGTACTTCCCATTGAAACCTTTGTTGCACAAACAACGTCATTATCTCAATGTCCTACTAATTAATCTCAATGACCTACCAATTCATCTCATGTTTAAAACGAATGTATATAAAAATAAGACTAATCACAAATGTATATAATTTAGTTTTAAAGTACTTAGCCTCTTTCCAAAATTTTGAAATCAAACACTACTTTAGAGAAGCTAATATGGTTGCAGAATTTTCAGCAAACAAGGCTATTGATGATTCATTTCCACTCCAGGAAGTGGATGAGGAATCTATTTCACACTTATTATAATCTATCTCTCCCCATAATGCTGAAATATATTAATTGAGCTCTAACACTATTGATCTAGCATTTATCTGATATGACCTTTCGGAATCTTTACTTGTTGGTTTGGTCTGGTCTTCATCTTACCATATGCAATTTTAAATATAGGACAAATTTGCTTCACCATGTCCTATAGGAGGTATTTATTACTTTTGTTCACATTTCCATTTCAGGGAGGTATTTATATCAGTTAAGATGAACATGATTACTGGTAATTTTTTTTGAGTTTATCCAGATCTAGTCCTATCTCATGTATCCATCTGTGTAAAGGGTGGTTGTCATCAGGTTTGGTTCTACTCATTCTAAGGAATTTGTGGTGCATTCCACATTTTGATTTGTCTGGGTGGTATCAGATCTTGTGATGAGCACCATTTATCCACATGGGTAGATGGTTAATAGGGCTAATGAGTTTCGAAGTTGTTGTTTCACATTACTTTGGGTTTCAACCTTCATAGTCACTGGGAGATATTCATGGTCTTTTCTGAGCAATTGGATTTTTTTTTAATTTTAATGAGTACAACTGCAATATTGATTATCATTAATGTGTGATTAATCCACATTATAAAGAACATTACTTTGTACGTATTTATATTTCTATTTTGTCTCAATCTAGGCCTCAATCTTCAAGTCCACTGGGAATTATTTATGATCTTTATCTACTTTTTGGATCATCCTTTTTGATGTATATGGTTTGTTATGTTCTTTTACAACTGCAAGGTATAAATTTATCCTATCACTGGAACTTTGTTCCAGTTTTGATCCTTGTCACTCTGATGAATACGTACGACATTTTTTTTTAAATCTTTTCTAGCTGTAAAATTGTTTATCATTAGTGTGTGATCAATCCACACATTCTGGGACATTACTTTGCATTACTGTTTTGTCTCAATGTGGGCTTCAATCTTCATGACCACTGGGATATATATTTGGTCTTTATCAGCTTTTGGAGCATCCCTTTGTTTATATTTCATTATTTATGTTCTTATACAGTAGCAAGGATGGGATTAGACCACACACTTAGGGACTTTATTTTGCACTTTTCTCTCTCTATGTGGGTTTTTCCTTGTATTGCATTGTGTATTGGAATTATGTTGTAGCCTTTGATGATCTTGTTCCACCTTTGTCATTGTTTGGAGGGTTTGCATCTTACTTTACTCACCTCACATTATAATTTTTTGAGGCACTTGCTTAGTCACAACAACTCCTCACATAGTGTTATCCAGACAGTTTATGGTGAGGATCCTTCAGGCCTCTGTAATGGATGTGTTTGTAGTTTTAACTTTGCTGAGCCATGGGACTTGTGTTTTGAATTTTCAAGGTGTCTAAAGGGAGTAAAAATGATTGCCATATCTACTGTACCGAGTTTATTCTAGTGGACCGCATTCAGAAGTGTTAAGTAACATGCTTCCCAATGTGACATGGCATTTCAGGGCATGTTAATATATTTCATTTACGTCTTTTTGGATATTTGGGGATATTTTTTCTTATTCTTAGCTTTGTTACCTTGGCATGTTATATAATGAGAGTCTTTATTATTATATTTTTACATGCTAGATATCAGTGCTACTGATGTTGTTCTTAGCCATTAGTTGAGTTTCTCTCTATGTAGACATGTCGGTATGGAGGCGTCATTCTTTGTTGTTTTCTACTCGTGGCTATCATGATGATGACCTTATGGTTAGAATGGGTTTTTCAGGTTTTTGTTGATTCCTTTGTAATGGCCACAAGGTCTGTTGGTTGTTCATTTTCTCTTTTGTAGGGTCTGGGTGGGGGCTAATCACTTCTTTTATATTGTTGGATAATTTCTGGATTGATCTAAACTAAATTTTTTCTATGGGCGGTATAACCTATTTTTATGTGCTCGTTGAACCAGGAGTGTAAAAAAAGGAAAAGAAAAAACAATGTAATAAAAGATTTTCATGATATATTACCACTTTTACCAAAAAAAAAAAAAAAATAGCAATCACGAATGTATATGAAAATAAGACCAATTTTTTCCTAATTGAACTTTCAACCTCTTTGATGTACTCATGGCACACCAAGGTGCCATGGCTACTAATTAATTAGCTGACCTGATTATGACTGGTGAGAAATTTTGGGTGGGTGCAAGTGGGGCGAATATCCACCTACGACATAGATAAGCAGGTAGCCAAGGAATCTTTTATTTGTCAAAATGAAAAGAAGGCTTGATAGCACACATTACCTTTTTTCCGTCAATTAAAAATCTAGGATATTGGAGAAGGCTGAAGCAATGCAATACATAGCAAATTATAGTTGTAATTGTGGAATCATAAACTTGGTAACATTATATTTACCTCAGCTATCCAGCCATACATTTAGTCCATTATACAATGGATTCTATTACACAGGATTTTTTTTTTTAATAAAAACAAAAGTAGTACAAATATTGAATTAATTGGTTATAACTACAGATAATGTTGACATGATAATGTTTTACCGATCTAACATAGACCAACAATTATTAAGATAATGATGGTAGTGGAATATCTGAAACTGTCTGCGCGTTGTCATATCATGTTTTTATTTGATTGACGATATAGAAGGGATGCTTATCTTGAACACTAGGAAGTCAGATTATTAGCATACATATTATTATATGAAAAAATTCACATATACTACTCATTTACTATTGAATATAATCATACATACAAGGGAAATGACTTGTGGATATATAGATCAAAACAAAAGTTAAAAGTTAATGGGCTTTTGGTCTTTTGGTGAAATTGTTTGGTTCTCAATGAGCTCACGATGGATCAAGTCTTGTTGTTTGCAAAGGCTCCAGATACCATAAGGGATGAGGCCCCAATCATTCCCAATATTTTGGAACTTATGTTGACAGGCTCATTAATTGAGTTAGGGTGTATAAATGAAATGCATGAATCATTTTTTATATTATATAATTCTTTTCAAATAATAATGTGGAGCGCTTTTTTTCCATGAGTTTATTTGTAGATTGACTAAATATATGTGAGATATTAAAATTCTAACGGTGGGTGCTAGAGCTTGCCAATGCAATATTCCTTCTTTTAAAGGCTTTTTTATTAATGTTTGAATATTTTTTATATCATGTTTAATTTCCCCTAAAATGGTTTCTCAATTTGTAGGAAGATGATTCAAAATTGATGCAAGATTTTGAGTGGTCAAATCATTCATTCTCTTCAACATACTATTCATCACACATTTGATTGTGTGGATGAGGGATTAGAGATGTTGAGATTTTTAAATTTATTGAGAACTAAAATTTACCAAATCAGCATAAATATAAATAAAAAAGAATCATTTAACTAAATTTTAAAAGAAAAATGAAGGAACTAACCTCTTTCATGTTGTGATATCATTATTCCTCAATAAAATTACCTAAAATTACAAAAAATAATATATAATCTATAAAATAGGCAACAATGAGTCATGGTTGTTATGTTCTCATTAATTTGTATGTAGGTTCAAATGCAAGAACATTCTCTTTTAAGCTTGGTAGTTTTTAGAAATTTGATTAGGAACTACCAAACCATAATGCCATACCATTATAAATACAATTTTGTCTCTATAACATGATCATGTTACTCATTATTTTGTTCCAAAATGATTTTAGGCCACTTTCTGTATGACATATTTATGCACATACCCAAATAATAAACCAAGGTGTAGTTATGCTAGCAAGACACCATATATCTTGTTAAACTACCTAAACTTTTTTTTTTTTTATAAAAGGTACAAACATTGAATTTTATTATACATTATGGGTTTGAGGGTACTGACAAGAGGAGAATTATTCATCCCTTGAGAAAAAAAAAGCTAAAAATTTAAACTATTAGAAAGGAGAACATTTTGACCCACCATGTAAAAACCACTAAAACTTTACAGATAGAGAAATATATTTGTAGTCAAATAAATACAAATGAGAAAGAGGGGAATTGGATTCTTGAGGTTGTAGAAGATAATAAACATGAAAATATAAAAAATTACAAAAAAAGTTAATTAATGAATCAAATGATGACAAAGGTTATTAGATAGCTTGTGGAGAGGGATGATGAGAAAATTAGAGAAAAAGTATTAGAGACATTACATGGACCATGTGATAGCCCGACACATCACCCACAAAGCCATAGAAAAAGAAAATGCAAAAAAATTACCACCTTAATTAGTCTCCATGACAACATCTAAATTTGAATTTTAGACTTGTCCATCTTCATCATCGTCTTCTTTTCTACTCATGAGGAAATTGTACAGGCATACTAGAGGATGCTTCTTGTGAGTCAAGAATATGAGGAGATCTTCAAACTTTTTTGTGACCTTTTTGCACAGACGTGGACCCAATTTAACCTTGTGTTAATTGAGGTCCACTTTGACTTTTGTTTCACTTTTGCCTAACATTTACCACAAAATATATTTATAATTAGTGCATTTAGTAGTAATACCATATCAAAGAAGGTAATGAAAATGCAAAAATAGGAAAGCACAAACTTATTAGATAATATGTAATAAGAATAAAAACCCTACAATCTAAATGATTGTGAGAAAGGAATTTGATGAAAACATCAACCATGGATATAAAAACTTATTAAAAATCATGTAAGTGGTAGAATTTGGTAATAGAGAGATTTAATGTGCTAAGTGAGATTTTTATTACAATGTCCTCATTGTTTGAAAAAATCATCTAAAATGCTATTGGAAGAAAACTTCTAATGGTTTATCATTAGCAACGGTGAGCCAATAATATTGTTGCCTCTATTTTATTATCAAATCTAATGGACATCCTTTGACAAGAGGGGATGGAAATAGTTTTAATATAGACATAAATTAATTATATTTACATCCAAAGCATAAACTAAAGAAATCAATCAATGAATAAAATTTTTGAAAAAAGGAAATATAGATGGGAAATTTTGTTTTTATTGGTTCATTAAAGAATGATTAAGAATACCAAGTTCCATCATCCTTATTGTTAGGGAGGGACTTGTGAGTTGATCACTAGGAGTTTTCAAAAGTAATGATGAATAATCAATAAAAATCTAGGAGGATAGCATCAAGACCATTTGAAATTCATTTTCAATGGAATCCACTTCTTACAAAGAAATATTGCCATTTATTGAAGCAAGAAGGAGATAAAGATCTTGTGCAACTTCAGTACGTAGTTGGATATAGCTCAAGGAGATTGACTACTTTTTGTACTCTGATCTTAATATTTCCTATAATATTTTAGGAAACCCTTTTTATCTGTACTTCATTTTAATGTTTAGTATCTAATTATTTTTACATCCAATCTCTTAATACTTTATATCTGAAAGAGATTTTAGTAATACTAGATTATAGCATCACTTATTTTCTATCCCACATTAAATATAATATGTAAGTGGTCGCTCCTACAAAAAGGATAGAAGTGCGTGTGTTGATACTGTGTAGTAGGTTAAATATATGCCCTAGAAAACTATCTTCCTACCAATTCATTCACTTTGACACCAATTTCTAGCATAAAAATTGAAAATCATGATTAATTGCACCTTTCAATGGAGCTTCAAATATTGACAAATTCTTTCTATGAATTATAGGGCGTGAGGTTTTAGATATCATTTGTTGGAGACACATGTGACAATTTTTTTTTTACTAAAATAATACATCATTCTTATAATGAGACCCCTATTATTTTATAATGCTTTAAGTCTATGGGAAACATCCCATACATACATAATAAGTCTTAACTAAACAATTGATTCTCATGAAAAATAAATTTTCGTTGGTCACTACACATAAAATATAGATCAATAAGTTACATTAACTTAAAACTACATAATTAAATCCTAATTAAAAATCCTATAAGTTGTTTACCCCTAAACATTAATAACTTAAGACGTTATTTTAGTCATTATGAATTTATCCTTGTAATAATTTTAGTTTGTAGATCTACTTTTTTGGAGATCTGTTATACCTACTTGGTTGAGAAATATATATAATCTTCCTACTAGTTCATTCACTTTGATACCAATTTTTAACATAAAAATTGAAAAATATGATTAATTGCACCTTTAAATGGAGCTTCAAATATTGACAAATTCTTTCTATGCATTATAGGGCGTGAGGTTTTAGATATCATTTGTTGAAGACACATGTGAAATTTTTTTTTTTACTAAAATAATACATCATTCTTCTAATGAGACCCTTGTTAGTTTATAATACTTTAAGTCTATAGGAAACATCCCATACATACATAATAAGTCTTATCTAAACAATTCATTCTCATGAAAAATAAATTTTCATTAGTCACTACACATAAAATATAGATCAATAAGTTACACTAACTTAAAACTACATAATTAAATCCTAATAAAAAATCCTATAAGTTGTTTACCCCTAAACATTAATAACTTAAGACCTTATTTTAGTCATTATGAATTTATCCTTGTAATAATTTTAGTTTGTAGA
>MU225686.1:104833-131405 GCA_018584345.1 Thuja plicata | reverse complement strand
CCAGGCTCACTCCATTTGCAATTTTCACAAAATGTATTCAGTTCTACAAAGTGTGTTTTCCTGAAAATCCAAATGCCCTACTTTGCCAGTGAATAACTTTTGGCCAGTTGATTCTTTTGACGAATTTCTTTTTGTATTGTCTTGCAAAGCTGACATACTATTTCCAGTTCAGATTTGAGCCCCCTGTTAATCCATTTATCAGCCTTTTAAAATCAATTACAGCAACTAAAAGTCATTGTTTGACAGTATGTTTGCAGGAATAGAATAAAAATGGCAATTTCAAAGGTTAATATCTTTCGACTCGGGTACAGTCATGAGATGCCATTTTGGGGAATGATAGTTTATAGATCAAAGAATGTGTCTGTCAGAGGGAAAAGTCTGATCGAATCTTTATGTCAATTTTTAAAGCCTATTCTAGCGGCCACTTTTTATACTATCATTAAAGTGCTCGAACCTCACAAAACATTACCAATAATTGGATTCATGGAAACGTTTTCTCCCTTTGAAGTTATCATTGATTCCACTATGCAAGGAGTCATATCATTTGTAGATCTTATACTACAGTTTGAAACTACTTGTCAGGAGGATGACTTCTAGACTCTTATATGAGTTATAAGAAAGGAAAAAATAGAGAAGAGGGAATCTCGAGACTTTCATGTAAAACAATTGGGTAAGTGTAAACATCAAATCATCTGTGCATTAGCTTGTGGAGGAGAGTACACTCTGACCATTGAAGGCAAAGATTATGCATATAAATCAAATAGGATAATGGAATGCTAAGTGTTCTATTATAACATAGTTTCAATTTGAAGCATGGCTAAGCTGAAGATAAATACCAATCACGTTTTTGAGATTGGAGGCAATTTTTTAAAGAAATTTTCAAATGAAAATGGTCATTTCAGCATTCATATTCTTCCCCAAGGAATTTGTAATGCTTTAGAAGCATTTTTGACATCATTTGGACAATTTTTGAAGTGCCGACAGACCAAAAAATGACCCAGCAACAACAAAAATGCCTTGACAGTTATTGATGATTTAATTAATGTTCTGTGGTAATTTTGTTATTTTAAAAGAAGACCACATGTTGGGAGGCAAGTGAAAACTGAATGCCAAGTCTTGCAAAAGAATTTGGAAGCTGAAAACTTCAAGTGATGATTAAATGGTTCAGACAAAGATGAATGCCAGCGATGGAAAATGGAGGTAGTCCTTGAAATCTTGTGATGAATCTGCAGATTTAACTCCACAGAAAGGGGCGCCTTGGCCATTAAAACATCCTTATGGTCTTCATTTGCAAAGAAAAAATGCCATTAGTGAGCAGTTTTGATGAAGAACCCAGCAAATATGGAAAACTGTGTATTTTCTTTGTCCCACATTGGCTGGGCAGTGGCATTTTTTGATATATATATGCTAAAACACTTACATCCAATGTAAAGAAGAATCCCAGAGGCTCTTGGCAAGCCTTTGAGGGCTGGGGGTCGAATTGCATAGCCCATACATAGAGTTTTAGTGCAAAATCTAAAAATGGCCTTAAAACCTTGAGATGATTAATCCCACATGCATGCCTCAAGAGAATTTCAAAATTTTTATAAGCAAAGACACAAACATATGAATTTGAAGTTGAAGAGGAGGCTATCCACGCGCGCACCCTCATCCGACCACCTTAGTTTCCGTGGCCAAAAATGTAGAAGATCAAATTTTGACAAAAATGAACGAAGCCGTTGGTCACGATGTCGCCGAATGTGCATGGTCGCCTAGTTTCCAAATGCCCCAGTCACCCAGTTGGGAGTGAAGATGCAGTTAACCGCTAGAGTTCCAAGACTTGGCGACTAACCGCTAGCGGTTAGTCGCAAAGTAGCTAGATGAAAAGGAAGATAGTCATGACATGAGGATAACTGCTTGTCGCGTAGTCACGAGATGAAGTTAGCCATCGGGTGCAGGTCGCCAGGTCACCCAGGAATGATTGTTGAATAAAAATTTGCTCGCGACTAAGAGACTGCGCTGGTCGCATGGTCGCCGAAAGATAATAGATGAGTTAAAATGATCCAGTGACTTGGAGACAAGGAAGAAAAGGTGACCAGGGTTAAAGCACAGTTAAAGAGCACAGTTTGTGACAGTGAATGAGAACATGCCACGTGTCATTTTCTGGTGATTTCTGGGCAGTATATGCATGAATTTGAGATTTTTAGAGACTTTGAATTGTGCACAGAGATAATTTTAAAAGGGAATTAAATATGTTTTATTGCAAATCTTATATTTTATTGCCGGAGATTTTCTCAGACACTGGAAATCAGATTTCTACCAGTGAGATCAGATTTGGAATGAGAAATAAAGGTTAAATTTGCATAGCTGGAAACAAATATGTTTATTTGTTTTTAAAAGACTTGACAGATGAGTTTAATGGGGAGATATAGATCAGAGAATAAAATCAGATTTGCACAGAGGAAAATAAGATAAATGGTTATATATTTTAATTGCACAAATCAGATTTGACAGAGCTTTTCAGGGGATAAATCCAATATTTTCAAAGGGAAAATGTGACAGATTGCAAAGATATTTTGCAGATGAGATCAGGTTGGATGGACTTTTTCAGTGGGAAAAGGAAGGAGATTTGCAAAGAGATATATCAGATATTTTCTCAGACAAGTGGAGTTGAAAGTTGATTAATTCAATCAGATATTTTGAAAAAAACAAAGAATGAGAAAAAATCAGATTTGAGAGAAGGACAGGTGTTTGCCAGACATAATCTTTAGGGTTTCTTCTCTTCTATATGTCTTCTTATTTTCTCAGTTCTGTTATGCCCTACATCCCCGTCCCTACATTTTGTGTGCAAAATGTTGGGTCCCCCTTTTTTGCTTTTGTTTATTTTTGCTTGCAGGCTTGCCTTGTCTTTCTTTCCCTTTTTGTTTTCTTTCTCCACGGTTTTCTTCCCCAGCATTGTGTTTTGTTTGTTTTCTTTCCATCTCCAAGACTCCGGTCCTAGAGGTTGCCTTTTGTTGGAAACCAGATTCCAAACTCCGGGATTATTCATCATGATGTTCTTAAGGATATTATTATGAAGAATCCCCCGGCCCAGAGTCCAGAGGTTTGCTTGTCTGGAGATCGCCGGAAGAAGGAGGATTTCCTTTTTACCACGGGTATAAATAGGACCTATCTGTCACTTTCACATTTACCGCGATTAAAACCTTGAAGTAATTAGAGAGAATTAGAGAATAATTTCAAAGCGATCAACAGAGCATTTACAAAAAGTTTGTGATAATCAACACTTAACATCTTCTGCCATTCTCAGGCAATTGTAAGTGCTTCATGGTGGTGACTCTAACAGTTTGGTCTTCTTGAGCTTGCATAGTAAATCCTCCCTTTCCTTTGCCTTCTACATTCTCAGGTTGGTGTTTCCGCTTTTCTATTTTTTATGTTCTTGCTTCCGCCTCTCTATTTTTCTTTGGTTCTGTTTGGTTTTTGTTTACCCTATTTTGTTTGGTTTCTCTGTTTCGTTTCTTTGTCTAGTTTGTTTTTTTCTGGTTTCACCGCCCATTGGTGGGTTGGCTCTCTGTCAGAAGGTTGTCCGCCCTCTGCGTAGAGGTAGTTTTAGCTGTAGATAGCTATAGATAGCTGTTGTAGATAAGTTTGTCTTATCTGGTTTTCCCATGGGCGTCGCCTCACATTGTATATTCATGTATATATGTATATAGTTGTATATATTTTATGTATATATCTCCTCATTTCTTTATATATATCCCTTAGTTCCATGTATATCCTTCTGAGTGGCTTGAAAAGTTAGTCGAGTCACCCTTGTGTCTGGTTTTCCACTTCTGAGCTTGCTTCGAGGCAGAAAAATCACCTGTTTAAAGCTCGACTCTTGGCTGGTTTCAAACAGGTAGTTTTCTCTCTCCTCCATAGAGTTTGTCAAAACCTCATTTATATCCCATGCACACAATCAATTCCATCCAAGTGGCTTTCCCTTTTCACGCGTTTGGATAGTTGGCTCCGCCGTCATCGTCATAACTTCCATTTAATACCTACGCATGTGGCGCCCACGTGGGCATGGTGACTTGGCTTTTTACATATTCTTGCCAATGGTCATTTCTCCAAGTTTTGGGTCTCCTACCACCATCCATCCTGTGTCCTTGCTAAGTGTAATAAAATTCCCCAGACCTAGATGTGTTGATATCTTAAGTTTACAATGTGTTTTGCTTTTTTTGGTTATCTTTGCATGAAACTAACTTTTTAGGAAAAACAAACGTCGCGGTGGTAAGATCTCCGGACCCCAAAGTAACTATTTTATTTTGATAAAAATATTCTAATGGTCACTTTGCCTTGTAGGTTCCCAGAGTTTATCTATCAATCATGTGTGAAGCATCCGCATCCTCTCCGCCCGAAAGTCTGGAACTTCCCACAATGACCACCAGGGCAGCTGTAAAATCTAAGATAAAGAGGGCCCTAGAGAAGCTGCCCCTGACCATGAAGTTCGTGCAGAACAACACTATCATAGGCTCAAAGATTGAATCCAAGATTAAACTTGTAACTGACACCAGTGTTGGAACCTGGCCAGAGATGCAGGCCCTAGTAAAAATCATGCACATCCAGCGATAGGTTGGAGATCAGTTAGCAATCAATGTCAGGGGGTCTGGGATCCTCCGATAAGCTTGCTTCCCATGATCCATTCAGTCTCCGGAGCTTATCCTGACACTAGCTTCCAACTACAACTCTTCCATTTGGGCTATTATGCTTGTGGCCACACAACCCGAGGGCTACCCCACTCCTCTGGTATCCCTTGACCTAGACACATTCCGGGCAGGACTTGGAATTCCATAATTTGATAGAGAAGCAGTGGTTACAAGGGCTGATGCCTTGGACCAATTTACACAACTGAAAGATGATGGCCGGGTGTACATGAATACCCACTGGCTTAAGGCCCCAAAGAGGGACCCAAAGAGGATGAAGATAGAGATCCCCCGCTCTGAACTCAAGGAGAGCATCTAGATGGAGATAATAGCATTGGCCCGGTTATTTGGGCAACCCTCCACCTAGGTGTTTTCCAAATGGATGTACTATTTCCTCCTTGGCATGGCCACCAAGGGAGAGTTCTTCAACTGGGCGACGATAATCTCCAATCACATCGACTCCCAGTTCCTCCAGCTGGACAGGAAGAAGAAGTTTTACATGTCTTCCTACATTTTATGGGCCTTAGCACAACAGAGGCCCCACTCCAATGGCCTACTTACAGATGGCGTGCTCGTGATTGGCCTAGGGAAAAAGGCACCGTGGGACTATTTCCCACAAATTCAATGGGAAGCCAGCTTCCCTAGTTTCTTCCAGGTAAACGACTCATTCGTTTACTACCATCTGCTCACCCCCACCCGGGATACTGGATAACGCCTATCCACTAAGGTGATGAAGCTAGTAAGTAGTTATGGACACTACTATATTCAGTTCTAGTAGCATACATACATCAAGGTTGTTGGCTTCTCCAAGAAACCCTGCTTGTTGCCCAAACAATGTGGGGACAAGATCGTGCTATTGGAATACTGCCGACAAATGATGGAGTTGCACACCTTCTTTTCCCTCAAGAAGATCCCCAACGTCCCATTCCAAATCACCTGTGGGAACTACACCTACAGTCTGACTGCCGCAAAAGAGGTAGATAATGAGCTGAAAAGTTATAACCTACAGGAGTTTTATCTGGCACGGAAGAACTTTGATCTGCATGGGAAAATAGCAATGACAATGCCCCGGGCTTCAGAGCCCCATCAAATACACATGGAGGACTTCTGGGTAGATTGCCAAGATGATGTGAAGGTGCAAAGCCGGCACTATGTCAGGATGATGGCTAGAATGATGCAACTATTGAAACTCTGGAAGTTCCCGGAGGATTTCTTAGACACCGCCCCCACCATCGACCCCTAGTACAAGGCCAAGGGGCTCGATAAAATGGCTCTTCCACCAGTGGATTGGGCCGCCCTGGAGGGGCCCATGATTGAGGACTTCACTTGGGAGGTGGTTGAATGAAGTCACACCTATTTCAAGAGGGTGTGCCCTAGGAGTACTCGCCAAGCTCCCTGATCGGCGCCAAAGTCAACACCACAGTCAAGACCCAGATTGACCCCGGGGGCCGGCACTTCTTCACAAGGGATAGATAAGGGAAAAAGGATAGATATGACCCCTCCCATGCAAGAAGTCCCCATACAAGAACAGATCAAGAAATCTGTGGCAGCCTCCCAGTAGATGAGGGAGAAGTTAATTATGAGGCTAGCCACTCCCCCACTCATGGCCGAACCAATTCGTCCCCCTTCCTCACCGTCACTGGCAGCCCTAATGGTGAAGGCAACGGGCGTGGATCCCATGGAAGCAGTGGAAATAGCCGATGTGGGGCCACTGTTGATTAACCGGAGGAAGAGGAAACACATCAAATAGGCCACGGTCGAGCCAGTACCGGCGCTGGAAACATCCCTCCCCCAGGAAATAGAAATTCTTTCCTCTAGTTTCCCAGAGCTGAAGAATGAAACAGAGCCCACCAAGGTCCCCACCAGTCCCCCTCCAGAAGAAGAATTTGATGTATTTGCGGCTGATGAATTCCAAAATTTTTAGGGGGATGATACACAAGCAGAGAAAGAGGTCTCGGAGATAGAACAAGGGGCCGTAGACCAAGGGGACTTGGTGCAGGAGAAGCAGACAGAAGAGCTGAGACCGGAGATTATCTCTGGGGCTCAAGCAATGCAAGGTTCGGGAGTGGACCAACAAAAACCAAGTGAACAAATCACATCTGCTGGGGGAACCGGACCTTCAGGAATAACCATAACCCCAGCCACCACGTTTCAAGGGCCACTCCCGGGAGCAATCTTCAGGCAGGTTATCACAATGGCCCAAACTCTGAATCTTGGCCTGATACCTCCCCTACTACCAACAAAGGAAGAGAAACTGGTAGAAGAAGAAGAAGAAAAGAAGCTCAAAGTAGAAATCCTTGAAGAAGCCTACCAAGGTCCAGACCCAGCAATAGGCATACAGGACAGGGCTGAGGAGATGGAGATCAAAGAAAATGTTGCTGCAGAAATGGATGAGGCAGGGAGGGGAATGGATGAGGTCCCCACTACTGAGGAGTGACAGCAATAGGCCACTAGAGAGGAATCAAGGGAACAAATCCTGGCAGGAAGGCCACCTCTCCCGCCTCAGTGGCTAGTGGAAAGAAAGAAAAGGAAAGCCCAGTCTGCCCCTGTGATTCCTCTCTCCCTAGCGGAAATGATGGCCCGAGCCCAGGCCCCACCAAAGGCCAAGAAATCCTGGACAATTCATACTCTTTGAACTAGGCCGGGAAGAGAAATAGTTGTCATTGTGGCAACACCTCCCCTAGACACCGATGAAGCAACCGCAGATCCCGTAGACTACAACGTTGCAGAGGTATCCCTAGGAAAAAGGGGAAAGAAAGGAGAAGTGGATTTTCTAAAAGAGGCAACAAGGGCAGTGGAGGCCCGATATGAAAAAGAAGCCCAGAGGCTCAAGGTTGAAAAAGAAAAGAACGCAAACCTTATGGGGTTTCTTACTGAGCTAGCTAGACCAATCAATGCTGCCCCTCTGGAGGCCTCCACCTCAGAAGAATTATCACAGAGTGACATAGACTCCCTGCGGTTGAAGAAAAAGAAGGCCCAGACAGAGGACGAGTGGGTTTCCCTGCAAGTAGGAAACACCCGGCATTTTCTAGTGTCCACCCTCTTTGATTTTTACACGGCCCAGCAAGTTATTCATCAAGCAAAAATGATTATTGAGCAGTGGGAGGGTGACACTAAAAATTACCATGCATGGAAGGTGGAGCTCGAAGAGCTTCTTACCTTGGGAGAGGATATGGTTTCTGAGTCCAGAATTTTAGGTGAGGAATCATTTGATTTTGTAAGGACTCAGCACTCCAGGCTTGACCTCACATTAGAGGTAACTAAGCAACTGGTAGAGTCCTTGCAAGAGAAGGTAAAGATGGTGAAGTATTCTTCTAATTTATATATATCTTTTGTAATAAAGATTTTTAGAGTTGATCCCCTTAGCACAGATACCTGTACCCCTGAAGATTCAGTTTTGGGGAGTTTTGATGAAATAATGAAGTCCCGGTATCAATCTTTGGAGGGGATGGATGGGGCCCAAATGGCGAGATTAACCCGCGTGATACTTAGTGGTTATGACGCGACAAAGATGGAAAATGAATTCAAAGGAAATGTTCCAGACCTGGGGGAACAAGTTGAAGTGGCCAGGCACAGAAGGGCCAGCCTAAAATAGATAGATGAGGGTGGCATTTCTCGCCTCCTCCAGGCCTTCAACAGTAATAAGCAACCTTGAGCTTTCTCTGGGTGCCGGGGAGAACTCAAGTGTTGAGTATTCTTTATTTTGGGTATTCTTTATTCTTTGTGGGATGAAAGTTCCTGGATCCCAGAGTCCAGGATCCCAAAATTTTGTATTCCTTAAAGTGATTTGTGTCCTGGTCCCCGAGGCCGACCGGTCACTTTCATAAGTGATTAATAAAGACTATCAGAAGGTGGTTGGCCACATCAAAGAGGCATCAACTCGGCAGTTGGTTTCTGATAGGGTGGTCTTCTTGAGGCACCGCTCAAAGGTACACTTGACACATTGAAGATAGGGTGCCGCATTTCCCATTTATGAGGCATGTAGCCTCGGTCCCTAGGGGATGTACTTTCTTCTTCCTCCTTTCTGGCCCTCTTCTTGAGGCTAATTCTTCCACTGTATATTCTTGTCTTATTCTTCTGACATGGCAGACCTATTCCATCTCCAGGTCTTTTTTAGTGTGGCACAGGTAGTACCGGCTCCCAGATATTGTATTTTATTAAGGTGTGATGTAAAATAGGGTTAGGGTTAGAAAAGTTGTATAAAAAGTCAAACCGGCCTATTTCCAAGGGTCAGCAAAATTGATGATTTTATTATCCATAGCAATAGCAAAGTGATTTCTGGTTTTAGTTGCAGAGTTCAGTGTTTCATTGTTCTATTTTACGTAGTCGAATGCTCCCCTAGAGCCACCATTGTATCACGTACCAGTGATTGCTGGAAGGAGTATTAATAAAGAAGGAAGAATTCTCGGCAATGATGTTTGTTGGTATTCCTACTTCTGAGTTAATGGTATTTCATGTTTTGATGTTCTTTATGTCTTCTACTCTGATATGATAAAGTAGATTAACGACCTCTTTACTCCTACTACTGATAAAATGATAGCTGATGGTTATGTATTTCTTCGGTATTTAGTATAGTTTATCAGAGTATTACTGATGTTCTAGACATTTTAGCATGACTATAGTTAGATGAAACATTCTAACACTGCAGGATCTTTTTTGCTTTATTTGTTAAGTTTAGAACACTAGAGAGAACCTTACCCTATTGAATCCCCAGAGAAGATGGGTTGAAGAAACCAGCTATCCCCCTCAAAAACAGTCACCTCTCCCAACCGAGCTCCACACCATCATGACTCGACACCCAGGTGCTTGAAGGCCCGGAGGATTTATTTCCCCTAGACAACCTTTGCAGGTAGAGTTGGTCAGTTTCCCTAGAACCTGGTGACAACTTGTGACTATTGGCGGACCCGGTCAGCAAAACCCCATCAACAGAAACTGGCGCTAGAAGGAGGGCATGAACTCATCCCATTCCAGAGATTCCAATTTTACACCTTCTAAAGGTTCCCCGAGCTATAGTTTTAGGAGGAAAGCCTTCAATGGGATTGGATCTTTCTCCCTAGCAAAATTTGAAAGAGTCCTTTGGTCTACCCTGAATCCCAAAAAGTTTGTCAAACTTGAGCCCCCTGCTTGAAAGAAATGAACCTTGAAAATCACGCCAGCCATTATTATTTGGGGATCTAGCATACCGTCGAATACCCAAATTTCTCAGACAATCCTGGGAACCAGTACCCAAACTACCCAACATATAGTTCCCCCAATGGCTTCCTACTTTGGAAATATCGGGTCCCCGATGGGCACTTTTTTGGGTGCAACCAATGATTTACCCTCTCACCTGGAGAAGATCTACACATGATACGGACACTTAGGCTCATGGAACACAAAAGAACACCTACAGGCATACAAAGATGCCATGAACCAACATCGGATCCAACATGAGGATGTTGTGACCCATATTTTCCCCTTGTCCCTAGGACAAAGTGAGATGAACTGGTACCTTAACCTTCCTGCCAACTCTATAGACACTTGGGAGGATATGCAGGATGCCTTCCTGGCTGCCTTTTGCGTGCATGTGGACCCAGCCTAGTCCCACAGCCAATTCATCTGCATTAGGAAGGAACCCAATGAACCTCTTGCAGCATTCAACCATAGGTTCCAGCGCGCCCTGAAGTGGTGCACGGGCCCCTTTATTCCATCCCCAGACATAACCATACAGACCTATCTTAATGTGATGGATCCTTTCGTTGCCACTCTCCTTTGGAGAACAACCACCCCGGGTGACTGAGACACCTTGGCAAAAGTCTACAACCTAGCCCTAGAGCTGTCCCGCGGTATTAACAAATCTCCGGGCGGGATTGGGTAGAACACGCCTTTCAACATGGTCCCCGACAGAACTACATATGCCGAGGGATACAACCCCAATCAGGCAATAGGTGGCCCCTCGATGGAAATGAATCCTTCGCCACCCTTGATAGACCAATAGGCATGGTACGTTTATCCAAACCAGACCCAGATGACACCAGGTCTAGAAGTCTTCCCTTGGAACTAGCCACAGCAGACGCAACAACCTCAGACACAATCATCTAGAGTGCCCTTCTTCCAGTCGTTTGCGACTAGAGGATTGTCACCCTTGACTCTGGCTAATACTGTTGCCTTCCTAGGAAGCCAACAACAACAACAACCATCACATTGTGACACAAACACTCAGTTGACCATCGAGGTCGAATCCCTCCGGTGAATGTTGTCCACCTTGACCATGGACATAGGCCAACTGAAGGCAGGGTCCTATGCACCCCAGAATTCAAATCCCCAGAGAAGGAATATTTTCTCCGGCCAATGAAGCAACAATACCGGAGGAAGAAACTTCAACAATGGGTCTAGGCCTAATTAGAAGCAATGGAATAATAACACGAACTCCAGAGGCCCTCCTCCAAACCAAAATGCCAACCAAAACGGTGCTGGACCATCACATTTCACACCAGTCACAGACTTCCTGCCCATGACTAACTGGTGTAGATTACACGACACTAGTTCTCACAATGAGGTAAATTGTGCCACTTTGGAGAAGGTCATCATGATCTCCCAGCTGGATAGGCAGCAGTCGCATGACACTACCCCTCTAGAACCTCCCATCCAGGAAACAACCCACAGTGCCTTCACCTATGACACCATCTTCTTTGGGACTTTCGGAGAAGATGAAGAAGAATTTGAATTACATGGATTCTTTGACGAATCCATTATGCCCTTCAAGGCCAACGCCTTTACTAACCCGCAGACTCCATATAATACCCAGAGTTAGGTTGGTAAAGGACCGTTTTACATGCCTGTGCCCCAAATCAGAGATACTCCTCCTCCCTGAAATAACGTACATGATCGACCCGTCCCTCCAAAAGGTCCTAGCTCTAACCAAGCAAAAGATCTCACGGAGGAAAATCACCAGTTCCCGGGAGGAAGATTCGATATCACGAAGGCGTTAGAACAAACCACTACCTCCATGACCCTGATGGAGGTTTTGCTAAACTATCCCGAGCAGAAGAAGTCCTCTCTAAAGCTTTTAGGGAACCCGGAAGCCATTAGCCACCCACCCAATACTGTCTCCTTCGAAGATGCTAACGCAGTTGTCTTCCGGGGAAACAGTGAGGATTCTCCCTTCTTACTAGGCCTGAATATCCACGGCAAGAATATACATAATTACCTAGTAGACTCTAGAGCTTTGGGTAATATCATGCCCTTGTCAATATTTTAGAAGCTCAGATTCCACCCCACCCCATCTAACGATGCAGTGATCCAGTTGGATAAGACTACCGTAAAAATGGTGGGGGAATTAAAGAATATTTGGATACATCTTATCCAGGACCCCAGGATAGCCAGCATCATTGACATCCAAGTGGTGGACATCCCAAAGACTTACGGGATGTTACTAAGTCAGAATTGGTCTAAGCCCTTGAATGGATACTTTTTGACTGACTTCACCCACTTATGGCTTTCATGGGAAGGAGAGTCGAATAAGATCTGGGTCAAAAGCGAGCCTCGGATGAAACAAGCCCTTACCGAAGTTGGAAGGGTCAATGAGGTATTTTTCTCTGAGACTTCTCTCAGGGTGTACCAACCTTTTGAAGTCTTAACATTTGATTTCATCCCCAAAGAGAATCCCGCCGTGCTACAAAGAGCCCAAGACCTCGAAGAAAAGATGAGAGTTGAAGTCAGCTCTCAAGGTGCTACAGCAATTCTTGCCACACTCCTGTTTGGCACCTGGTGCTGAGTGCACTACCAAAAATATTTAGAGCTCGAGTGTGGACCATGTCTTTCGATCACTAACCGGCACCTTGAAACCCTCTGGAACAAACAACATGCAACTGATTCCCTGGGACCCAGTGCCCTTATGGGATGCGCCCCTTTGGTGCCACCTCCCTGGGAATCTTGAATTCAAAAAACTTTGGGGGAAAATTCTACTTTCACGTCGATAGTCTGGGAAATACCCCTCGAGTCCCCCAGCAATAACACCAAGAAAAGTCCCCCTCCCCAGCCCCAGATTACAAACAACGACTTGTGGACCCTGAAGTTCGATGGGTCCCAATCCAAACAAGGTTGTGGGGCTGGGGTAGAATTAATCAACCCGTGAGGGAAGTCCTTCCTCACATCCTACAGGCTGCAGTTCAACTGTACAAACAATGTCACAAAGTATGAGGCTTTGGTCCTTGGACTCTTATTTGCATTAAGGAAAGGTATCACCCACCTCTGGGCTCTGGGTGATTCAGAGTTGATTGTTAAACAAATCTAGAGTCAATATACATGTCATGATAAAAGGCTGGCCGCTTACCGCAACCGGGCTTGGAGCCTTATTAAGGATTTTGATGCTTTCAACATTGACCTTATTCCCTGGTGATGAAACTATGTCTCAAATGCCCTTGCCATTTCTACCAGCACACTAGAGCCGATGGCTGGCTCACGACTCTTGAGATTTTTAGTTGAGATGATCCCCACCCCATCCATTCCATACAATGTCACCCACTTTCAGGTTTTTGAGGACGATCAACATATCCTAGCCTTCATGGTGAATGTTTTTGTCTTTGAAGACTAGATAGTGGAGGAATGAGACCACGATGATACTGGGCAAGGTGATGAAGACGATGGGATCATGGACCTACCCACTAACACCATCCCAAAGGGAATGATTGCACTAGAATGAATCTTCGAATCAGACCCTTGGGCCCATGAGAAGGTGTCGTCCTCCTCCAAGAGAGGAAATTTTGAGAAGGTTAACATCAACCAGCCCGGTGAAGAAAAGATTATTCACATTGGTACCTCCTGTTCCCCTGAGGAAAAGGAAAAGATTCTCGTGGTTCTCTGAGAATACATTGACATAATTGCCTGGGGTTATGAAGACCTAAAAACATATGACACATCCATCATGACCCATATCATTCCTCTGAAACCAGACACTAAGCCCTTTCAAAAAAGAAAAGACCAGTCAACCCCCTGATAGAGCCTCTGATTCGTCAAGAGGTGAAAAAATTGTTGGCAACCCAGATAATCTTCCCAATCTGGCACACTACGTGGGTTGCCAACCTGGTCCCTATAAGGAAAAAGAACGACGAGATCCGCCTTTGCATGGATTTCTAAAATTTGAACAAGGCATCTAAAAAAGATAATCACCCTCTTCCCTCGTTGGATGAGGTGTTGCAGATAGTAAATGGATCTCAGATGATGTCCTTCTTGGATGGATATTTAGGATACAACTAGGTCATGGTCAAGTATGAGGACAGAGAGAAAATAGTGTTTACCACTAAGTGGGGGACGTTTGCGTACAGAAGGATGCCCTTCGGTCTGATCAATGCAGGGGCTACATTTCAAAAGGCTATGGACATCGTGTTCGAGGGCCTCATAAATCGATGCATAATCATCTATATGGACGATTTGACTATCTTTTCCTAGGACAGGTGTGACCACACCGCCCACCTTGCCCAGATCTGTAAGAGGTGTCGCTGGTATGGAATATCCCTCAACCCCAAGAAGTGCATATTCAGGGTCACCGAGGGAAAGTTGCTAGGGCATATCATCTCTGAGAAGGGTATATCCATCGACCCTGATAGAGTTGAAGCATTGCTGAATCTACAAATGCCTGGCAGTAAGAAAGAGATGCGATCCTTTTTTGGAAAGATCAACTTTGTATGACGATTCATCACGGGATTCGTAGAAATAGTTAAACCACTCAATGAGATGATGAAGAAGGATACCAAGATTGAGTGGAGTCCTGAGGTGAAATGCGCATTCACCCAAATCAAACAGAAAATTACAGAAGCATCGGTCCTAGCTAGTCCAGACTATTCCCTTCCGTTTTACATTTACTCATTTGCTTCACCGCATTCCACTGCGGCAGTGTTAACCCAAAAGGTTGAAGGGGAAGAGAAAACAATAGCTTTCATGAATTTCCCCTTTAAGAATGCCGAAGTTTGATATTCACCACTGGAAAAACAAGCCTTTGCTCTACTTCGGGCCGTGAAGAAATTCTGACATTATATTCTCAGAAGAAAAGTATATGCTATCATTTCGGACCAGGCCGTCAAATCTCTGCTGACACAGAGTGAATTGGGCAAGAGACGGGGAAAATGGATGGCCATCCTCCAGGAATATGACTTAGAAATGCAGCCCATGAAAATAGTCCAAGGCCAGGGACTAAGTAGAGCAATGGCAGAAGAGACCCCCCACATAGAATGCCAAACTTACACAGTGGAGTCCATCACCAAAGACCCATGGTATACCGATTTGGTGTACTTGTTACTAAACAACAAATATCCGGAGGAGTTACATCCCCACAAAAACCATGTCCTGCATATGCAAAGCACTCACTTCATGATCAAAAACTCCACACTTTATCGTAGAAACTATGAGGGAGTGTACCTCCGATGCATCGACAGAAACCAAGCTGTAAGAATAATCGACGAGTTCCATGGATAGTTTGGAACTGGGCATGGCTCAACTGATGCCACTACCCACTAGATCCTTTGGGATGGATATTAGTGGCCCTGTATGTTCAAGGACATTTATGCCCATGTCAAGAAATGCCATACTTGTCAAACTGCGGTGCATCATGAGTGTAACCCAGCCATGCCTCTACAACCAGTCTACGAGGCTAGACCCTTCACCCAGTGGGAATTTGACTTCATCAGGGAAATCAACCCCAACTCATCTACCAACCACCAATACATCCTTACCGCTACTGACTATTGCACTCGGTGGTCTGAAGCTATACCTTGCAAAAATAACACGGCGGAAGTAGTTATCAAGTTCTTGGAAGAGAACATCATCACAAGGTTTAGAATGCCCTTTTCTTTGGTATGTGACAATGGTCTAGCATTTTCTTCGGCGCAGCTACTTGAATGGACATACAATCAGAAGATCACACTGAAGTTCTCCAGCAACTATTACCCCCAGGGAATGGCGTTGCTAAATTAACAAACAAAAACTTAATTGAAGTGATCAAACACTTGTTAGAACAGAATCCCCGGGATTGGCACCAAAAGTTGAAATTTTCCCTCTAGGCGGATTGCATCCGTATTAAGGCCACCCTGGGAACATTCCCATTTCATTTGGTTTATGGTCAAAACTCTGTATTCCCAGTCAACTTACAGATCCTGGTATTATAGTTTATGTAGAAATTTGACAATAGGGACAACTTCGTGGAAGTTCGGCTTTTAAACCTAGTGAGGATGAAAGAATAGAGAGACACAACCCTTGAGCATTTCGCGCGTCATCAAGAAATGGTAAAAAGATGGTTTGATAGGAGAGCCCAATATAAGGCTTTCCAGACCTCAGATCTGGTCCTGTTATGGGACAAGGCCCAGGAGAAGAAAGGAAAACATACCAAGTTCCAGCGGCTCTGGCTCGGGCCATATCTAATCTCAGAAATCTGCGGGGCAAATACTTACCATCTCAACACCTTGACTGGAGAACCTATCGCATTGCCCGTTAATGGACAGTTTATTAAGCACTACTTTGAGTAGGGTAAGTTTTTCCAAAGTTGTATTATATGTAAAGTCTTCTGCTTATAAATATTACCCTCCGGGTGCCTCATGCGAGATACCCTGCCTTGTAAATAGCCTTGTCAACTGTCCTCTGGGACAGTCCTCTTATGCCATCTTTGTTTTCATTTTCAGTTTTCTTTTGGTCCCGGTGTTTTACTTCATCTTGCAGGAATTGGAATGCTTCGCATAACTTTGGCCTCTGACACAATGTCTTCGGCGTGGTGAACTTTAGAATCTATCTTTAGCATGGTGGAGCCAGCCTGGTCCTCGGGGTCGTTTCATGGGTTATGGCACGTTTTGAGCAATCTACAATGGGTGTTGTCTTCGGGAGTCTGGAAATCAGTGAAAAAAATAATAATATAAGGAACAAGTAATCGGACACACTAAGGGTATATCGGCTGTACTGATTGGTTGACCCAGGTCTGAGATTTTAAAAGGATTCTTTCCGGGTCTAGATTTTTATCCCCTCTTTGAACAATCTAAGCATAGGTGGACAGGTGAAAAAAGTACCACCATTAAATTTAGCTAAGCTTAAGCCTAATGGTGAAAGAAGTACCGCCTTCCCCACCCAGAAACAAACAAAATAACAAGAGGACAAGCGGGACTGAACTCTGGTCTCCGGGGGAAATGAGCAAACTGACAACTGGTTCAATGTAATTAGTGCCTCTTCTCTACTCCTCCCAGAGGTCATCGGCTTGATTTCCTTCCAAAGCACACACGACACCACTAATGAAGGGCTACAGACTAATCTCCGCGTGGTCAGATTCTCTCAAATATGTTTCTCTTTGCCTATCAGATGCTTCAGGAAGTGGCTTGTTCCAGTTTTGCTAACCAGAGATTCTATAGTTCTCAAATGTATGAAGGCATTTTTCCTAGATAGTCACCATTTGTTATGCCCTGCATCCCCATCCCTACATTTTGTGCACAAAATATTGGGTCCCCCTTTTTCTCTTTTATTTGTTTTTGCTTGTGGCCTTGCATTGTCTTTCTTTCCTTTTTTGTTTTCTTTCTCTGGGGTTTTCTTCCCCAGTGTTGTGTCTTGTTTGTTTGCTTTTTGTCTTCGGGACTCCGGTCCCAGAGGTTGCCTTTTGTTGGAAACTAGATTTCAGACTCCGGGATTATTCGTCATGATGTTCTTAAGGATATTATTATGAAGAATCCCCAGGCCTGGAGTCCGGAGGTTTTCTTGTCCAGAGATCGCCGAAAGAAGGAGGATTGCCTTTTTACCATGGGTATAAATAGGACCTATCTATCACTTTCACATTTACCGTGATTAAAACTTTCAAGCACTTAGAGCGAATTAGAGAACAATTTCAAAGTGATCAACAGAGAATTTATAGAAAGTTTGCGATAATCAATGCTTAACATCTTCTGCCATTCTCAGGCAATTGCAAGTGCTTTATGGTGGTGACTCTAACAGTTTGGTCTTCTTGAGCTCACATGGTAAATCCTCCCTTTCCTCTACCTTCTGCGTTCTCAGGTTGGTGTTTCCGCTTTTCCATTTTTCTGTTCTTTCTTCCGCCTCTCTATTTTTCTTTGGTTCTATTTGGTTTTTGTTTGCCCTATTTTGTTTGGTTTCTCTATTTCATTTCTTTGTCTGGTTTGTTGTTTTCTGGTTTCGCCGCCCATTGGTGGGTCAGCTCTCTGTCAAAAGGTTTTTCACCCTCTGTGCAGAGGTATTTTTAGCTGTAGATAGCTGTAGATAGCCGTAGATAGTTGTAGATAAGTTTGTCTTGTCTAGTTTTGCCGCGGGTGTCATCTCGCATTGTATATTCATGTATATATGTATATAGCTATATATAGTCTATGTATATATCTCCTTGTTTCTTTATATATCCCTCAGCTCAATGTATATCCTTGCGGGTGGCTTGACAGGCTAGTTGAGTGACCCCTGTGTCTGGTTTTCCACCTCCGAGCTCGCTTCAAGGCCGAATACCACCTATTTGAAGCTTGACTCTCACCTTGTTTCAAACAGGCAATTTTCTCTCTCCTCCATGGAGTCTGTTAGAACCTCATTTATATCCCATGTGCACAATCAATTCCAGCCAAGTGGCTTTCCCTTTTCGTGCGTTCGGACAGTTGGCTCCGCCGTCATCGTCATAACTTCCATTTAATACCTACGCACGTGGCACCCACATGGGCATGGTGACTTGAATTTTTACATATTCTCGCCAACGGTCATTTTTTCTAGGTTTTGGGTCTCCTACCACCATCCATCTTATGTCCTTGCTAAGTGTGATAAAATTCCCCAGACCCGGATGTGTTGATATCTTAAGTTTACAATGTGTTTTGCTTGTTTTGGTTATCTTTGCATGAAACTAACTTTTCAGGAAAAGCGAACGTCGCGGTGGTAAGATCTCCAGACCCTAGAGTAACTATTTTATTTTGATAAAAATATTCTGACGGTCGCTTTGCCTTGCAGGTTCCCAAAGTTTATCTATCAATCATGTCTGAAGCATCTGCATCCTCTCCGCCTAGAAGTCTGGAAGTTCCCACAATGACCACCAGGGAAGCTGTAAAATCTAAGATGGAGAGGGCCCTGGAGAAGCTGCCCTTGACCATGAAGTTCGTGTAGAACAACACTATCACAGGCTCAAAGATTGAGTCCAAGATTAAACTTGTAACCGACACCAGTGTTGGAACCTGGGCAGAGATGCAGGCCTTGGTAAAAATTATGCACATCCAGTGACAGGGTGGAGATAAGTTAGCAATCAACGTCGGGGGGTCTGGGATCCTCTAGGCAGCTTGCTTCTCATGCTCCGTTCAGTCTCCAGAGCTTATTCTGACACTAGCTGCCAACTACAACTCTTCCGTTCGGGTTGTTATGCTTGCAGCCACACAACCCGAGGGCTACCCCACTCTTCTGGTATCCCTCGACCCAGACACATTCTGGGCGAGACTGGAAATTCCACAATTTGACAGAGCAGCAGTGGTTACAAGGGCTGATGCCTTGGACCAGTTTACACAACTAGAAGATGTTGCTTGGGTGAACGTGAATACCCACTGGCTTAAGGCCCCAAAGAGGGACCCAAAGAGGATGAAGATAGAAATCCCCCGCTCTGAATTCAAGGAGAGCATCCAGATGGGGATAATAGCATTGGCCCAGGTATTTGGGCAACCCTCCACCCAAGAGTTTTCCAAATGGATGTACTATTTCCTCCTCCGGATGGCCACCAAGGAAGAGTTCTTCAACTGGGCGATGATAATCTCCAATCACATCGACTCCCAGTTCCTCTAGCTGCACAGGAAGAAGAAGTTTTACATGTCTTCCTATATTTTTTGGGCCTTAGCACAGTAGAGGCCCCACTCCAACGGCCTACTTATAGATGACGTTCTCGCGATTGGCCTGAAGCAAAAGGCATCATGGGACTATTCCCCACAAATTTAATGGGAAGCCAGCTTCCCTAGTTTTTGCCGGGTAAACGACTCATTCGTTTACTACCATCTGCTCACCCCCACCCGGGATGCTAGATACCGCCTATCCACTGAGGCGATGAAGCTAGTCAGTAGTTATGGACACTACTATATTCAGTTCCAGTAGCATACATACATCAGGGTCGCTGGCTTCTCCGAGAAACCCTACTTGTTGCCCAAACACTGTGGGGACAAGATCGTGCTGTTGGAATACTATCAACAAATGATGGAGTTGCACACCTTCTTTTCCCTCAAGAAGATCCCCAACGTCTTGTTCCCAATCACCCTTGGGAACTACACCTGCAGTCTGACCACCATAAAAGAGGTAGACAATGAGCTGAAAAGTTATAACCTGCAGGAGTTTTATCTAGAGCGGAAGAACTTTGATCCGCATGGGAAAATAGCAACGATAATGCCTTGGGCTTCAGAGCCCCATCAAATACACTTGGAGGACTTTTGGGTAGATTTCCAAGATGATGTAGAGGTGCGAAGCCGACACTATGTCAGGATGACAGCCGGAATGATGCAACTATTAAAACTCTAGAAGTTCTCAGAGGATTTCTTAGACACCGCCCCCACCATCGACCCCCAATATAAGGCCAAGGGGCTTGATAAAATGGCTCTTCCACCAGTGGATTGGGCCACCCTGGAGGGGCCCATGATTGAGGACTTCACTCAGGAAGTGGTTGACTGAAATTACGCCTATTTCAAGAGGGTGTGCCCCAGGAGTACTCTCCAAGCTCCCTGACCGGTGCCAAATTCAACACCACAACTGGGACCTAGATTGACCCCGGGGGCTGGGACTTCTTTGCACTAGATAGATAAGGGAAAAAGGATAGATACGACCCCTCCCACACATGAAGTCCCCATACAAGAATAGATCAAGCAATCTGTGGTAGCCTCCCAGCAGATGAGGGAGTAGTTAATTATGAGGCTAGCCACTCCCCTGCTCATGGCCGGACCAATTCATCCCCCTTCCTCCCCGTCGCTGGCAGCCCTAATGGTGAAGGCAATGGGGGTGGATCCCATGGAAGCGGCGGTAATAGGCGATGTGGGGCCACCATTTATTACTCGGAGGAAGAGGAAACACATCAAATAGGCTAAGGCCGAGCCGGTACCGACGCTAAAAACATCCCTCCCCCAGGAAATAGAAATTCTTTCCTCTAGTTCCCCGGAGCTGGAGAAGGAAACAGAGCCCACCAAGGTCCTGTCCAGTCCCCCTCCGAAAGAAGAATTTGATGTATTTGTGGCCGATAAATTCAAGAATTTACAGGGGGACGATACACAAGTAGAGACAGAGGTTCTGGAGATAGAAAAAGGGGCCGCAGACCAAGGGGACTTGGTGCAGGAGAAGCAGACAGAAGAGCTAAGACCAGAGATTATCTCCGGGGCTCAAGCAATGCAAGGTCTGAAAGTGGGCCAACAAAAACCAAGTGAACAAACAACATCTGCTGGGGGAACCGGACCTTTAGGAATAATCGTAACCCCAGCTGCCACGTTCCAAGGGCCACTCTTGGGAGCAATCTTTAGGCAGGTTATCACAATGGTCCAAACTCTAAATCTTAGCCTGATACCTCCCCTACTACCAACAGAGGAAGAGAAACTGGCAGAAGAAGAAGAAGAAAAGTAACTCGAAGAAGAAATTCCCGAAGAAGCCTAACAAGGTCCAGACCCAGCAATAGGCATATAGGACAGGTTTGACAAGATGGAGATCGAAGAAAATGTTGCTTCAGAAAAGGATGACGCAGGGAGGGGGACGAATGAGGTTTCCACTACTGAGGAGCGACAGCAATAGGCCACTAGAGAGGAATCAAGGGAACAAATCCTGGCAGGAAGGCCACCTCTCCCGCCTTAGTGGCTGGTGGAAAGCAAAAAAAGGAAAGCCTAGTCCACCCCTGTGATTCCTCTCTCCCTGGCAGAAATGATGGCCCAAGCCTAGGCCCCACCAAAGGCCAAGAAAGCCCGGACAGTTCATACTCTTCAAACTGGGCCGGGTGGAGAAATAGTTTCCGTTGTGGCAACACCTCCCCTAGACGCCGATGAAGCAACCGCAAATCCCGCAGACTACAACGTTGTAGAGGTATCCCTAGTCAAAAGGGGAAAGTAAGGAGAAGTGGATTTGCTGAAGGAGGCAGCAAGGGCAGTGGAGGCTCGATACAAAAAAGAAGCCCAAAGGCTCAAGGCTGAAAAAGAAAAGAACGCAAACCTTATGGGGTTGCTTACTGAGCTGGCTAGACCAATCAATGTTGCCCCTCTAGAGGCCTCCACCTCAGAAGAATTACTGCAGAGTGACATAGACTCCCTACGGTTGATGAAAAAGAAGGCCCAGGAAGTGGATGAGCGGGTCGCCCTGCAAGTAGGAAACACCTGACATTTCCTAGCGTCCACCCTGCCCGATTTTTACATGGCCCGGCAAGTTATTCATCAAGCGAAAGCGCTTATTGAGCAGTGGGAGGGTGATGCCAAAAATTACCATGCATGGAAGGTGGAGCTCGAAGAGCTTCTTACCTTGGGAGAGGATATGGTTTCTGAGTCTAGAATTCTGGGTGAGGAATCATTTGATTTTGTAAGGACTCAGCACTCCAGGCTTGACCTCATATTAGAGGTAACTAAGCAACTGGTAGAGTCCTTGCAAGAGAAGGTAAAGATGAAGTATTCTTCTAATTTATATAAATCTTTTGTAGTAAAGACTTCTGGGTTGATCCCCTTAGCACAGATACATGTACCCTTGAAGATTTAGTTTTGGGGAGTTTTGATGAAATAATGAAGTCCTGGTATCAATCTCTAGAGAGGATGGATGGGGCCCAAATGGTGAGATTAACCCGCATGATACTTAGTGGTCATGACGTGGCAAAGATGGCAGATGAATTCAAAGGAAATGTTCCAGACCTGGGGGAACAAGTTGAAGTGGCCAGGCACAGAAGGGCCAGCCTAAAAGAGATAGATGAGGGTGGCATTTCTCACCTCTTTCAGGCCTTCAACGATAATAAGCAACCTTAAGCTTTCTCCGGGGGCCGGGGAGAACTCAAGTGTTGAGTATTCTTTATTTTGGGTATTCTTTATTCTTTGTGGGATGAAAGTTCCCAGATCCTAGAGTCCCAGATCCCAAAATTTTGTATTCTTTAAAGTGATTTATGTCCCGGTCCCCGAGGCCGACCGGTCACTTTCAAAAGTGGTTAATAAAGACTGTCAGAAGGTGGTTGGCCACATCAAAGAGGCATCAACTCGGCAGTTGATTTCTGACAGGGTGGCGTTCTTGAGGCGTCGCTCAAAGGTACACCTGACATATTGAAGATAGGGCACTGCATTTCCCATTTATGAGGCATGTAGCCTCGGTCCCCGAGGGACCTACTTTCTTCTTCCTCCTTTCTGGCCCTCTTCTTGAGGCCAATTCTTCCACTGTATATTCTTGTCTTATTCTTCTGACATGACATACCTATTCCATCTCCAGGTCTTTTATAGGGTGGCGCAAGTAGTACTGGCCCCCAAATATTGTATTTTATTAAGGCATGATGTAAAATAGGGTTAGGGTTAGAAAAGTTGTATAAAAAGCCAAACCGGCCCATTTCCAAGGGTCAGCAAAATTGATGATTTTGTTTTCCATAGCAATAGCAAAGTGATTCCTGGTTTTAGTTGCAGAGTTCAATGCTTCATTGTTCTATTTTACGTATTCGAATGCTCCCCTAGGGCCACCATTGTATCACGTACCAGTGATTGCTGGAAGGAGTATTAATAAAGAAGGAAGAATTCTCAGCAATGATGTTTGTTGGTATTCCTGCTTCTGAGTTAATGGTATTTCTTCGGTATTTAGTATATTTTATCAGAGTATTATTGATGTTCTGGACATTTTAGCATGACTATAGTTAGATGAAACATTCTAATCCTGCAGGATCTTTTTCACTTTATTTGTTAAGTTTAGAACACTAGGGAGAACCTTACCCTATTGAATCCCTGGAGAAGATGGGTTGAAGAAACCAGCTATCCCCCTCGAAAATAGTCACCTCTCCCAACCGAGCCCCGCACCGTCGTGACCCGACACCCTAGTGCTTGAAGGCTCGAAGGATTTATTTCCCCTGGACAACCTTTGCAGGCGGAGTTGGCTGGTTTCCCTGGAACCTTGTGACAACTTGTGACTGTTGGCGGACCCGGTCAACAAAACCCTGTCATCAAGTTCTAATGGTTCCTTTCCTCTGCTCTATTCTGGATTTTTCCTGCAGATGTCCAAAGAAAGTTACCATTTGTTTAGAGATTTTATTTGTAAAGCTTTCTTCTTTTTCATGTTTACTTCTTGATTTTATTGTCTGGACATCTGGAAACAACTTTGATTAATGAGAATACAGTGCAGTTCCTATTCATTATTGTCTTGTCTCTTTTGACTGTGGTTTGTGCTCTAGTATAGTTCATTTGTAAGGCATCTGAAATATACCTACTACAAGGTAGTGTGTCTAATCATTTGTGAGTCTCTCTCAAGAAGAGAGTTAAATTTTGTAAATGATTTCAGAGAGCAGGACATGGTTGTGAAGATCTAATGAAGAAGTATTGAGTTGAGTAGATTGTTTGTAAGGCATTCAATCTAGATTGCATGAAGTTTGTAAGGCATCCTTCAGTATTTCATTAGTTTCTATTGTTGACATATGTTTTCATTGACTCTTTGCCCAAGGAATAGGCACTAATCTAGAATTTGCTGAATAAGTGTTCTCTTCATTCAGTCATACATAAATTAATCAATTTAATCAAGTTTTCAGAACAAATGAGCTGAACTCATAAGGATTTGTATCAGCAGGATACAATTCAGTTTGTTGATCCCTTGAAGAGTGGATCATTAGGTTATCCCTCCTACATCAAAAGGAAGAAGGATGAAAATTCTTGTATCACTGGTTTTTGTTATGCTTATAACCATGGTTTGTCTGGTTAAATCTTGCATCTAGTTATGCTTGGTCATTTGCAAGGTGAATTATCAGTTGGTTTAACAAAGATACATAGCAAATCAGTGTCCACACTAATATATACTGTGTAAACAATAATCATAAAAGGTAAAACCTTCCTGAGTATATGTGGAGCTCAAAAATGAAGGACCTTATCCAGTCCTTAGCAATTAGGCTTTTCTTGTCTCTGAGTCAGTATTAGAAGGCATGGTGGTCAAGTAGTCATTTCAAGCATTGTGATTCATACAAAAAAAATCCCTAACACCATTAACTAATTTAATGTCTTGAATAATCTTCAACTTAATATATTCAACCATTTAATCAGTAATATGTCATCAATCTCTCCCTTTGGCATTGAAGGCAACATACTATATTATCACACTATGCTATTTCTAATACAATATGAAATACAATTGTTGAGATTCATCAAATTACCAAACAGTTTGTTTTGATAAATGATAAAATGTCTTACCATTGGTAAGCTCTTTGTAAGCTTAGATTTGAATCTTGCAGCTTTCTTTTTTCTTCTTCTGATGTGTTGTGACCTCTGTTGGTTTCAATTTTATCTTTGACTATTCTACTTCTTTGATGTTTGTGTCTTTTATTTGCAACTTTTATATCAATTCTCTCCCTTTGGATATGATCTCTCCCTGTTTGGAGTAACGTGATAATGAATAATTTCTGATGATAATATGGAAACATTCTCTCCCTTTGACAACAATTCCAAATAAATATTTTACAAATATCTGACATTCTATCAACCAATTTCTTCTTTCCATAATATATTCCTTGAATTTCCCTTATCCATTATCAATATAACAATCTGCTCTAATGCTTGGTTTTGATATATACCTTTTTGTATATAGATGTAGCGTTTAGGTTCAGCTTCTACTTGCATCAATCATGTTTGATATGCTAATAATGTATGGTTGATGCAGCGTTTAGTCCTTTACCTGACTGTTAGACATGGGTTTTACCCCTAGTCTTTTCCTCAGGTACTCAAATGTATCTTTGGGTAGTGGCTTGGTGAAGATATCAGCCAATTGTTCTTTTGATTGCACATATTCAACTATTACTTCTTTCTCTTGAACTTGTTCTCTTAAGTAATGGTACTTGATGGAAATGTGTTTAGTCTTTGCATGCATGACTGGATTCTTGGAAATATTTATTGCACTGGTGTTGTCACAATAAATAACTACTGATTCTTTGATCTTCATATGCATACCTTCCAGCAACTATTTGATCCATGTAATATTTGAGCAATTTGCAGCAGCAGCAACATATTCTGCTTCTACAATAGACTATGAGATACATCCTTGCTTCTTGCTGATCCATGTGACATGTCTGTCACCCATAAAGAATGCTCCTCCACTTGTGCTCTTCCAGTCATCAAGATTTCCAGCCCAATCAGCGTTGATAAACACTTTTAGTTCAAATTTGCCTTCTCTTCTATACCATAAACCAAATTCCTTAGTATTCTTTAGATATCTTAGTATTCTTTTCATAGCAGTTATATGTGATTTCTTGGGATTAGCAAAAAGTCTAGCAACAATTCCTACTGCATGTGCAATATCTGGTCATGTGTACAACATACATGAGTTTTCCTATCATTGATTTGTCTATAGTCTGATTTACCTCTGTTGTCTTATCTTTCTTTGTTAATTTGCATCTAGTAGCCATCGGTGTTCCAACAGGTTTGGAATCTTCCATCTTGAATATTTTTAGAACTTCTTTGATGAATTTGGACTAAGTAATGAAAATACCTTCACTTTGTTGAATGATCTACAGACCAAGAAAGAACTTGATCTCTCCAAACATAGACATCTCAAATTCCTTTCTCATCTCATTACCAAATGATTT
The DNA here is from genome assembly GCA_018584345.1 of Thuja plicata. Lineage (NCBI taxonomy): Eukaryota > Viridiplantae > Streptophyta > Pinopsida > Cupressales > Cupressaceae > Thuja > Thuja plicata. The sequence continues at coordinate 105,026 of MU225686.1, read as the reverse complement.
GCATAGCATATCATTGCCTCCAAATATGATGTCATCAACAAATATTTCAGCAATTAAAGTGTTAGTATTAGTATCTTCTTTCAAATAAAGATTACTGTTCTCACTAGTCCTTATGAATCCAATACTTATTAGATAGGAATGAATTCATTCATACTAGGCTCTGGGAGCTTGTTTTAATCCATACAAGGCTTTG